>APFE030453811.1:0-18379 GCA_000404065.3 Pinus taeda | reverse complement strand
GATACTTCATGTTTAATAACATCTTTCACCTCTCTGAACACCACATCTCGGCTATACACAACCTTTCGTGTGACTGGGTTCCAAAGCTTATAACCCTTTAAACCATCCTTATATCCAATAAAAATGCACTTTTCAGATTTACTATCAAACTTGGTTCATTTCTCCTTTGGAACATGTACATATGCATCACATCCAAATACCCTCCGATGTGAAAGAGAGGGTTTCTTACCAGTCCATACCTCTTGTGGAGTCTTATCCTCCAACGCTAATGAAGGTGTCCTATTGACCAGGTAACATGCAGTATCCACCACCTCTGCCCAGAATTCTTGTCCTAACCCAACACCATTGAGCATGCTTCTTGCTCTTTCCATCAACATCTCATTCATTCTTTCTGCAACTCCATTTTGCTGAGGTGTATATGGAATATTATTCTACCGTGCTATACCACACTTCTTACAGAATTCTTCAAATTCCTTACTGCAAAACTTTCCACCATTATCTATCCTCAGCACTTTTATCTTCTTCTCTGTCTGGTTTTCCACTAGAGCCTCAAATTCTTTAAACTTGTCAAAGACTTCAGATTTCTTCTTAAGGAAATATATCCATGTATTCCTTGAGAAGTCATCTATAAATGATACATAGTACACAGACTTACCCAGTGATGGAACCTTCACAGGGCCAAACACATCACTGTGCACAAGTTCTAATATTTGTTTCACTCTCTTACTACCAGAGGGGAAACTCACTCGATTTTGCTTCCCATATACACAATTTTCACAGAAATCAAAATCCAAAGAGCCATTACGCATACCTTCTACCATACGTTTACCATGAAGTATCCAAAAGCCCTTTTCTCCAATATGTCCAAGCCTTTGATGCCACAACATGGTCTTCTTTCTAGAGACCACTAGATTTTCTGCTCCACTTTTAGGAACCACAGAACTATTGCACCCATCAATAATAGTGCTACCTTGCAGCTTGTACAGAGTTCCAATCCGAACTCCCCGCATCAATACCAGTGCTCCCTGAACCATCTTGCAGGTATCCTTCTCGAACACTGTCTTTACACCTGCATCATCCAACTTGCTTACAGAAATTAGATTTCTGGCCAATGCAAGAATATGCAAAACACCCAGAAGGGTTCTAACCCTTCCACCTTGCAACTTCAACTTTACTTTTCTGCGACCAATGATACTAGCCTTCCTATCATTTCCTAAGAAGACATCACCACCATCGCATTTCTCATACTTGTAGAACCACTCTCTATGGGGAGTGAAGTGAAAGGATGCACCTGAGTTAATCAACCATGCCTCATGATTTACATGTGTACTTGAAGAAGGCAAGTACACATCCCCACCTTCATCTGAGGTGGTTTTCGCCTCTACAGAAGGAGCCTCATTAGATCCCTTTCCTTTGTCAGGAGCTTTAGATTTACAGTCCCTTTTGTAGTGCCTTTCCTTTCCACATTTCCAGCACACCACCTTTACAAGTTTTCCTGGAGATTTAGATCTCCCTTTAGATTTAGATCTCCCACTCGATGACTTATTTTTGTTTCTGTTATGGGTCCGCCCTAGTACAGACAAGGCATCACCATTTTGGCTCTCCATATTTTTCCGTCTCATCTCCTCCATCAGCAAGGATGAGACTATTTCATGAAAATGCAAGGCAGTTGCATTGCTACCTATTGCAATAACCAGACTATCCCACGAATCTGATAGAGAACACTACAAATTGATGCACTTATCTTCATCTGAAATTTTAATATCAACAGGTGCTAACTAACTTACCACAGTATTAAATACATTCGGATTCTCTGTCATCGAGTCTCCATATTTCATCCTCGGGGTATACAACGTTTTCCGTAGGAACAGTTTATTCACTAGAGACTTAGATTGGTACAAAGTCCCTAACTTGTCCCACAAAGCCTTCGCCGTAGCTTCCCCTGATACATTCAACAATAATGAATTTGGGACACACAATCATATTGTGCTCTTTTCCTTCTGATCCAACTTCTTCCATTCTTCATCGGACACTCCCGTTGGTTTAGTACCTGGATCTATCGTGATCCACTAGTCTTTATCCACCAACAGATCCTCCATCTTGAGTTTCCATAACTCAAAACTCTGACCATTAAATTTCTCGATCTCTATCTTTCCACAGCTCGCCATCTTCTTTCACCACCAGAATCGATCTTGCGGATCTCCCACTGAACAGGGTCTACCACAGGCCCGAGCGAAACCCCTCAGCAATAAAGGTGTCCCCTTGAAGCCAAAACAACTCTGCTACCAAATGTAGGTTTTAACCCCGTACAGAAATTACCTGCATACGAATTCTAAAACACAGAAAATAAACAATGCGAGCTCTTAACACATAAAACACATATACACAGATATTTTCCCCTGGATCCCAAAACTGGGACTACCAACTTGATTTTTCATTATGTTCCTTTCAATGTTACAATACATATTTATACATGCCGAAGCATCCAATACCATGTACCGAAAACCATCGCGTCCAATACCATGGACTAAAAACCATCGCGTCCAAAAAATATGTGCGAAAATCATGCACAAAACCATAGGTGGGTCCGCCCAACCTAACATAGGGTCCAAAACCAAAATTTTCTAGGGCCGTTTCCCAGACCCCATAAAGTGGGGTTACGGGTGCCCTTCAAACCCACTGTTAACTGTGGAAAGAATATAACACAACCCAACACAATGCATATCTCCTCACCATGTGATCCTAGAATAAACCTTCGTATGCCAATAATTTCTTTCAACACATGAAAATACATGCTCTGGAATGTATGATTTCTTAATACATTCAATTAATGATGACAGAACCCCAACATCCTTCCTCCTCAATGTTACTGAAAAACGACTAAACATATGATCAATATGGTCATGAGTGTGCCCAACAAGATGGAAACCAATTTATTTATTTATTTATTTTTAATTTATTTTTTTTAATTCTTAATTCAACAAACATGTTTAGATATCCAAAAAGAACTTGATTTTTTTTTTCACGGCTTGTGTTATCTAATTGCAGATACAAAACTTCAGGAAGAATACCAGACCAATGAGAAAACACATCATGGATTATAGTTATGGTAATATTTGCATCATTATGAATATTTGGAGCTGTGAAGTAAACCCTTGGAAACATATTCCCATTAAAGACCATACAACCAACCAAGTGAAATTGAATAAAATTTTCCTCCTGTAAATTTTTTGGTGTGTGGACAAAATATGGAAGAAGTTTTTTTCTTTTGGTCCATACCATCAATTATCAAACCCAAATATATACTTTGATTATCATAATGCTTCTTTCGATGCTTATACAATTTTTGTCTTTCACTTGTTTGCTGATTGTGATGCTCTTGAAGTGCCTTGACAATGGAATTTACACATAAAATAAAAGAAATATATTAATAAATATATTTTCATAGTTGATAACTATCCAATTTTTAAAAATAATTTTATGAATGCATACCTCTTTCTGCCCCTTGACATTGTATCCCTTTTGATTTAAGACAAGCACATGCACTGCAAAACCCCATCCTTGACTTCTTAGGAATGCGAACATTGTTGAATTTGTTCTTCCGTATCCTTGTAAAATATGAATATGTAATAAAATTACCATCTCCTTCAACGCCTTCTGCATATTCTCTGTATAAGTTGTAGATTTCTCATCTTGAGAAATTATCTTGAATATGTATTGTGTCTTTATTTGGCATACACTCTTGATGGTCCAATCTCTCTTTTATAATGTGCTTCTGAATAATATGCAGGATCTTTTTCCAATCTTTCTTGGATTCTTGACAAATGAAAATTACCAATTGAATGAAACATTTTGAAAGCCTTTCTACATATCAGTACATTCCCAATACGATAATCATAACCTGCTAGTGTAGATTAAATGCAACCTACTAAAAATGAATTTTGCATACTTTTATTCATTGACAAATATCTCTTCCTTTGCTCCAAAGAAAACTTGAAATCAATATGTTTCAAGCAATCATTTCGACAACATCCACTTGAAATCAGATCACCGATAGAACTTCTACTTGTGAGATATTCTGTCCTAAACATTGTATAACTGGAATATTTTGGATTGATATTAAAAGGTCTACTCCTACTCCTAGATACAATATTTTCTTGCAATGTCTCCATCATTTCATTATTCTCTGTATAAGCATTTTCATCATCATTTGGAGGAATATTATACTTACTATGATCATTCTGAACATAGTTAGAAAATTCATCATCATCATTGCTTGGAAAATATTCATTACCATCCTCACTTGAAGGAAATTCTTCACTACCAACATCTATGCTTTTGAAATCCTGACTCGGATGAAATTCTTCACCATCTTCATCTATGCTTTTGAAATCCTCCCTTGGAGGATTCAATTCGTCATTAACATGAGTGCCTTTGAAACACTTACTTAGAGAAAATGCATTATTCACATATGTGCCTCTAAAATTATCATTTGCAAGAAACTCTTCATCCTCCCCTTCATCATTGGTGCTCGCATAATCCTTAGGATTATGACTAAGTGGAAAGTATGACTCTCTATTCATAGTCAAATTATCATTTGCAGGAAATTCTTCATCCTCCCTTCATGCCTCCCCTTCATCAATGGTGATCTCATAATCCTTGGGATTAGGACTAAGTGGAAACTTTGAATTTCTATTTAATGGAAATTCTTCATCCTCCCCTTCGTTAGTGGTTCTCTCATAATCCTTAGGATTAGGACTAAGTAGAAACTTTGAATCTCTATTTACTGGAAATTATTCATCCTCGCCCTCACATTCCTCAATGGTGCAATCATAATCCTTAGGATTAGGACTAAGTGGAAAATTTGACTCTGGAAATTCTTCATCCCCCCTTCATCAATGGTGATCTCATAAATTTTAGGATTAGGACTATGTGGACAATTTGACTTTGGAAATTCTTCATCCGTCTCCCCCCCGCCCCCCTTCATCAATGGTGCTCTCATAATCTTTAGGATTAGGAATAAGTGGAAAATTTGACTCTATTTACTGGAAATTATTCATCCCGCCCTTCATTAGTCGTTCTCTCATAATCCTTGGGATTAGGACTAAATGGAAAAATTAACTCTCAATTCACATGAAATTCTTTTTGTTGCCCTTCATCAATGTTGCTCTCATCATCCTTAGGATTAAGACCAAGAAGAAATTTTATCTCTCTATTCATAGTGAAATAATTCCTGTTACATTCATCAAAATGAATAGATTTGTTCCATGGTGAAGATGTCAATGCTACAGAAAGAAAAACTACACTATCAGAAGAATCCATGACCTTCAACCAAAATATGTCGAATGATACAAATGCACTCTCTCCCAATGATAATTTATAGCTTAGAGATTGAAAATTTTCTTTTAAAGTTTCCCCCCCAAATTTTTTCGTCAAAAATTTTCCCTCCAAAGTTTCCCCCCAAAACTTCTGCCAAACATTTTCCCTCCAAAAATTTCGCTGTGAAATATTTCCCTCCAAATTCTTCGTCTAAAATTTACTGGAAAACATATTACTAAAAGTTTGGTCTTGAAAAATTTCATCCTAGTTTCTATTCAAAATATCCACATAAATTTTCATTTCATGTATTTCTTCGAAATTAAACTAATTTTCTATTTAAATTATTTAACATTGACTACTTAATTAAATTAATTTTTATAATTAATATTTTATTTTTTATCCCACAATGAATGAAAACTAATCTAAACCTATAATATTGACTATAAATTAGTTGTTTTAATTTCAAGTTTAGTCCCACATTCGAGAAACGCTAAAGAAATCCCACAATCATCACTATAAAATAACATTCATTGTTTCTATTCGTCACATCACATCAAGTCTTCTAGGTTGTGCTAAAAATTTTGGAGCAATTTTGCGGAGGAGCTCCATAATCATCGATAGCGCATTCAACGAGAGTTTTTCACATTTGAAAGGTTAAATTTCCTTCTATTTTGACTATTTAAAGAGGAATTTGAGGAAAATTTTTTGTTTTACGGGAAAAACCACACTTTATTTTTTTTTTTTTTTTTTTTTTATAAATGAAAAAATGAAAAAACTCAAATTTTTTAGGAGAAAAATTAAGATTTTATTTTTATTTTTAGGCATTTGAAATGAAAAAACCAGGTGTTATTTTTTTTATTTTTTCTCTTTTTTATTTCATTTTCCGGTGCATTTCAATTATTGCAAAAAAAGTTCCATTAGGAAGAAAAAAAAAAAAAAAACCATTTTTTGTTTTTTTTTTTCTTTCCGAACATGCAAAACAAAACAAAAAATGAAATTAATTTTTTTTAAACCATTTGTATGGTTTTTTTTAATTGATTTTTTTAATTACTATATCTATATCTATATCTATATTATATCTATATCATATATATTATATAAATATATATATATATATATATATATATATATAATATATATATATATATATATATATATATATATTTTTTTAATTTTTTTAATTGAAATATAGTTTTAAAAACTATTTTGCTGTTGTTGTTGTTGTTTAAAATTTAGTTTTTGTTAAAATAAATTATTGTTTTTTAATTGTTTTATATTCTTTTAAAGTTTATAATAGTTTAAAAGTTTGCTTTTCTTTGCCCCACCCGCTCCGGCCTCGGTCAACAGCCAACGAGCCACAGGCCGATTCTAGGCAGCCCCCCGACCCGCAAGACAATTCTAGGAATATTTCATTATGGTTCTTCAAATCATTTTTGGTTCTATGCTCGAGTTGGTTGATGTGGGATTCCTCAAGGCCCACCTTCCAATAGATCTTTTCCCATCGACTTCAACACTTTATCTGGGTCCAAGATCAAAAAATGTTTTGAGTGCCTTAGAGCTTGCATATATCTATGGAAAACCTCCTCATTGACAACAATGAGAATATAAAAAGGTATCTTGATTATCATATCTTACAGGTGACTTGAATTCAACATATTCATTCGTAGTTGTTAAGATGCACTCTTGTACCTTGATAATCATTTACATTATTGGTGAGTTATCTCGCATTGATTAATTATTGATATTAATGGTCGGTAATCCAATGAATTCTTTCTATGTTCGACTTCAACTAAATCCATTCACATATATTGAATTGTACTAATCAGTGTTATATGTGAAGACTATATGGTTTTAAGAGCTTACAATAGTGTTTCAATAAATCAAGATTTAGTTCCTAGTTACAACAATAAGATGGTATAAAGGCTCCAATTTAAAGTTTCATCTTTTATTCATATAGCCAAAAAAAAAAAAAAAAAAAATCCATTTATTGTTTTTTTTCCTTTCCAAACATGCAAAACAAAAAAGTGAATTATTTTTTTGTTAAACCATTTATATTGGTTTTTAATTAATTAATTAATTGATTGATTTTTATTTTTATTACACTAAATATATATATATCTTAATTGAAATATAGCTTTTAAAAACTATATTAATAAAATATATATTTGTTTAAATTTAGTTTTTTGTTAAAATAAAATTATTACTTTTTTTAATTTCTTTTAACATTTATAATAGTTATATTTTTACTTTTATTTTTTTATTTTTTTTGCCTTTCCCGCTCGGTCGGGCCTCAGTCAATGGCCAACGAGCTACAGGCCGATTCCAAGCAGCCCCCCCTGCTCGTCCATACCCCTGGCCAGTGACCAATGGGCCGCAGGAAGATTCCAAGAATATTTCATTATGGTTCTTCAAATCATTTTTGGTTCTATGCTCGAGTTGGTTGATGCGGGATTCCTCAAGGGCCACCTTCCAATAGATCTTGTCCCATCGACTTCAACACTTTATTTGGGTTCAAGATCAAAAACTGTTTTGAGTGCCTTAGAGCTTGCATACATCTATGGAAAACCTCCTCATAGACAACAATGGGAATACAAAAATGTCTCTTGATTATCATATCTTACAGGTGACTTGATTTCAACACATTCATTCATAGTTGTCAAGATGCACTCTTGTAACTTGATAATCATTTACATTGTTGGTGAGTTATCTGGCATTGATTAATTATTGATGTTAATGGTCGGTAATCCAATGAATTCTTTCTATGTTCAACTTCAACTAAATCCATTCACATAGATTGAATTATACTAATTACTGTTATATGTGAAGATTATATGGTTTCAACAACTTACAATAGTTTTCCAATAAATCAAGATTAAGTTCCTAGTTACAACAATAAGAAGGTACAAAGGTTCCAATTTTAGGTTTCATCTTTCATTCATACAACCAGGAGAAAAGAAGAAGCAAACCAAATTCTTTCACTTCACGTTCCATGATCCAACAATAACATCCAAGATCTCCTAGATTCATAGCTTATAGAATTTTCAGTTAGATGGAGGTATGTTGTTTTCTAATCTTAATCAATAATTCCTTAATTCTAAAAGACATGCATTTGGAAATTTTCCCATGTGGTAGGGAATTTCCCCATTTTCCAAAGATAGAAAACACCTTTATTTCAGAGGGATATTCATTACCATTTTTCAATTCCATATTTCATCACCTCATATATTGTTGACCAGCATGTTTCTCCCAAAATGATTATTGTTTCTCTTTGATTCAAAGCTAAATATGTTTTGAAATTATTTAGTTTATGAGCAAATATTGGTTGATATGCATATGAATGAGTCTTCATTTTGAATACATTTTTAAGTATTATTTGTTGTAGGAAGAAGAAGGGTAAAATAACAGTTTTTCCACACAAGAACAAACACTTGCAATACTTATGGTTGCCACACAAGAATCAAACACAAGAGCTGCCACTTAGATATATTTTAAAGAAGGTTCAACAATAACAAGCTCTTGAGAAAAAGAAAAAAATGAAGAAGACTTTGCCAAAGATGAAAATCTTGGAGAAGCATCTAAAGTCACAAAATGACTTGTTGATAAAAAATAATCTTTCACTCCAAAAGGCTACAGAAAATGAGATGACTTTAGTTCATGAGAATCAATTCAAGGTTGCATGAGGACATGCAACATCTTCACTTGGTGGAAAATTTTGGGTATCCGAAACGTCATATTTTTCATCCTCTTTTCACTCACTTTTAACCATATTCCACTATCTTATAACCTTACATTAAGACCATTTCTATGATTAGATATGGTTTAGACTTATTATTTTCCAAAGCATTTATTGTTAAATTGTTGTAAGAAAAGTCTTCATTTGACTTGTGCCTTAGTTAAATTAATAAATTTGAATTTCCACTTCAGCGGGATGATTTTTCAGGAAGTTAGCAAGAGTGACATGGCCAAATCACTCAGTTGAGTCAGTCAATTCGATTTTGTGGCCTAGAAGTAGAGTTGTGTGCAAGTTGGTCATTAAGATCTAGCTATCTAGTGGTGTTATATTAGTGAATTTTAGTTATCTAAGCTCTAGTCTAGAATAGAGTCAGTATGAGTTCAGTTGAGTAGTTGTAATTATTGTAAACTCAACTAACTCTTAGTTAACTTGTCAATTTACTAAAAATAGCCCTAGTCATGCATGCAATTTGAATTTCCTAGTGAAGTTGGAGAGAAAAGGAATAATGGAATCATTTTTATATACTAGTGAGTGTACAATGTTTGCATGTAGCAGGTGAGCTAATTTCCTCAAGAATTGCACAAGGAAATAAGAGGAACCATGAGACCTATTTTGGCTAAGTATTGGCCAAAGAAGACTCAGGAGGAGATCAATATTGTAGTGTAGATTGAGCTTAAAGAATTGAAGAATTCATTGTAATTGATCATTTTTGTCATATGATATAATACAAACAAAGGAGGGGTTTTTCCCAATTGGGTTCCCTAGTAAAAACTTTGTGCATTCTGATTTAATGATTGCATGTGTTTCTATTGTCAATTCTCCTTCCGCAAAATTTAGTAGATGAATTTGTGTCTATTGATTTCAGTCTGATTTCATTAGCAACTTCAAATTTCAAGTTATTTCTACATCGTATCAAAGCTACAAAAAACTACATAGAAACAAGGTTCTTGATCATCTCTCAAAGAAATTTTGAATTATAGATTTGTGGCGCAAGTATTTCTTCAGTGCATGAATAATGTATTTCAATGGATTGAGGCTTGAGTATGCATTGGAGGGAAATTATAATTTTTTTTTTGGAAAGACATAATGGAAGTTGTGGTAGATGACAATGGAGTATGAGAGTACAAAAAAACAAATATTCTAAAACCAATAGCATCGGATGCACATCAATTGGCTCAATGGAAGAAAGATACTACAAAAACTTAGAGGATTATCCTAGAGGGAGTTAGAGAGCATGTGTTTTCAAATTTTCATGGAAAGGAGATTGATTTTGCAATGTGGAAAACTCTCATAGATCTATTTGAAATAAGTAGTGATGCCAGGAAGTTTGCATTGAAAGATAAGCTCAAGAAAATTCGAATGAATAAAAATGAAACTATTGTTCACCACCTATCCAGATTCACTCAGGTGAGATATGAACTTGGAGGAGTTGGATAGATTGTGCCACCATCTGAACTTGTTATTTTAGCACTCCTTGGTCTTCCAAAGTCCTGGCACAACTATTAGGATTCAGTTAATGGAAGAGACAAGTTCCCAGATTTGGGGATAATTTGGTCTGACTTGGTGTAGGAGGAGATTAGAAGAAACACTAGAGATGGGTTCTCATACAAAACTGATGAGGAAGAAATCTTTGCCTTAGATGGAAAAGGAAAGAATGCCTAAGTCAAGGAAGAATCCATCCAAAACCATGGAAAGAAGAAAGACCTTAGTAAAATCAAATTCTTTCACTGCCATGAGTATGGACACTATGCAACCAAGTTTAACATAATAAATCTAGTAAGAAGCTTACAACAGAAGCGAGAGGAGATGCTCTCATATCACAATCTGAGTTGGATTTCATCCTCATTGATGGCATGGCAAGTACTATACAAGGTAGTGTATGGTACCTAGACTCTAGTGCTTCATTTCATTTGACAAGAAATAAGGAGTTCTTCAACCGCTTAAAGGAGAAGGACCTACAATTACTCATAGATGTTGGAGATGATGGAAGGTATAGTACTAAAGGAATTGGCACTATCACCTTCAAGAGTGAGTCAATCTCCCATCTTCACCTAAAGAATGTAATGTATGTGTCTGGTCTGAAGAAAAATCTAGTTTATGTATTTGTACTTGAAGATAGAGGATATGATATGGTTTTCAGTAAAGGGAAGGCTTATATGAAGCATGTTGGTACTAGACAAGTAAAACAAATTGGTGTTAGGATTAAAAATCTCTACAAGCTATAAGTTGATGCATGCACTGCATTGAGTAGCAAGGCAGAACATGTTCAGGGCTTTGGTGTTGGAGAACTCTGGAATAGGCGCATGTGACACCTACGCCATGGAGCGTTGAAAATAATGCACCAGATCACCACTAGACTTCCAAAATGCACCCTTGATCAAAATGATGTTTGCAAGGGATTCACTTTTGGAAAACATGTTAGAGCCTCCTTCCAAGGTGGAGATAGTAGAGTTGGAGCTATCTTGGAGTGAGTTCACTTAGATGTGTATGGACCATTTTCCATAGTCTCAACTGCAAAGCACAAGTATTATGTGATTCTCGTTGATGATTTTTCCCACAAATATTGGATCTAAATCATGAAGAATAAATATGAAGTTTATTCAAAGTTCCTTGAGTTTAAAGCCTTAGTTGAAAATGAGACTGGAAAGAAAATTAAATCTCTGAGAAGTGATAATGGAGGAGAGTATGTGTTTAATTCCTTCAAAGAATTATGTGCCAAGGAGGGTATTAGAAGGGAGTTGATTGCACCCCAAAACCCACAACAAAATGAGGTTGGAGAGAGGAAAAATAGAAGTATTGTAGGAGCTTCTAGAGAAATGTTGCATGACTATTGATTCCCACTATCCACGTGGGCACAATATTGTAGTACAACTGTATACTTGCAGAATAGTAGCCCTCACAAAATTTTTGGAATGATTACAACTGAAGAGGCTTTCTCTAGGAGGAAGCCAAATGTCTCCCACTTTCTCATTTTTTGATCCATAATCTATTGTTGTGTCTCCAAAGATATCAAGATAAATTTAGATCCCACTACAAAGAGGGGGATCTTTCTGGGATATTCTAAGACACCTCATATTTATCAAGTGTATAGGCCCTCACTTAGGATGATTATTATGAGGAGGGATGTTATATTTGATGAGGATAGAGCTATGATGAGTTCTCTAGAGCGAGAGTTGAGCATACCACCAGAGGAGGAGCTTATAGCTCCAAAGGAGAAGCCTTAATCAGATCCACAGAGTCAGATATTTCTCAAAGGCAAGAGGAAATTCCAGGAGGATAATGTGGAGTAGCCACATGTGGAGGAGTAGAGAGTAGACTAAGTGGAGCCACCCACTCACATAGAGCCTTCCAGAGAAGGGAGGAAGAGGACTAGGATGGTTAACACATTGGTGCAAGAAGCTTAGGAGCAGGTTGGAGCTCCTAATTCCTTGCGTAGACAAAGGATATCACTAGATAGATATACAGGATATATGGCACCCATGAAAGACTTGATAGGTTTTGGGCCATCTTCTTTTGAAGAGTTTGTTTCCTAGGAGGTGTGGGTAGATTCCACGGTGGATGAGTATAACCCCATCATGAAGAACAATGTTTGGGAGGTGGTGCCCAAACTTGAGAACAAATCAATTGTTGGTTCCAGGTGGTTATATAAGGTGAAACATGTAGCTGATGGTAGTGTTGAGAAGTACGAGGCCATATTTGTGGCCAAATTCTAACAGGTGGAGGGGATTAATTATGAGCAAACATTTTCCCCCGTGGCTAGATACTCTTCTATTAGGACCATATTTTCATTGGCAAAATAGATGGGGTGGAGGATCCACCAAATGGATGTTAAAAGTGCCTTCCTCAATGGAGTGGTTGACGAAGAGATCTATATTGATCATACTAAGGGGTTCGGGACCATTAATAGAGAAACACATACGTGTAGGCTCAAGAGAGCCCCCTATGGTCTCAAGTAGGCACCTCGTTCTTAGTGCATGCCAATCTCTACTACATTATGGTAGATAGATGTTTTCTCATCTTAGTTCTCTATGTGGATTATTTGATACTGACCGGAGATGACAAGTTGATATAGTCTTGCAAGGAGTAACTTGCAAGAGAGTTCGAGATGAAGGATATTTGACTTGGAGGTGTGACAAGGAGATGGAGATATTTGTTGGATAGGGAAAGTACACCTCTGAAATCCTTTAGAGATTCCACATGTAGGATTGAAAACCCATGGACACTCCTCTAGGTACTAACTAGAGGAAAGAGGATGCTTCTATAGGAGAGGTAGTAGATGGCATTATTTACAGATAGTTGATGGGGTCCTTGATGTACTTGGTGAACACAAGGCCTGATATTTTTTTTACAATGAAACAACTTAGTTAATTCATGGTGGATCCTACCAAGCTTCACTGGAAAGCAACAAAACATGTTCTAAGATACCTCAGAGGTACAACAAACTTTGGTTTATGGTACAGGCAAATTGATGGAGTGAAGCTCCAAGGCTTCACATATGTAGATTGGGCAGGGATTCCCTAAGATAGGAAGAGCATATTGGGAGTAGTCTTCAGTGTTGGGTCAACAATAGTTCTTGGTACAACAAGAAATAAATATTTGTAGCACTTAGCTCAACAAAGGTCGAGTATATGGCTACTAGTCAAGCAACATGTGAAGTTATTTGGATGAGGAATATCTTGGTTGGTCTCTTTAGTCAAGGTATGGAGCCTACATTAATCCACTATGACAATGATAGTTGTATAAAACCCTATCAAAATCCAGTGTTTCATGATAGGTCCAAGCATATAGACATCATGTACGATCACCTTAGATATTGTGTGCAGAGGAAGATTGTTATGCTACAATACATTTGTATATAGGAGTAGGATGCAAACATTTTGACAAAGGTTTTGTCAAGAGGAAAGTTCGAGTTCCACAACAACATGTTTGAGGTTGTTCAGAACCCTTTTGTTTCTAAGAGGGATTGTTAAATTGTAGCAATAAAAGGCTTCACTTGACTTGTACCTTAGTCAAATGAAGAAATTCAAATTTCCACTTCGGTGGGATGAGTTTCCATGAAGTTAGTGGGAGTGACATGGCCAAGTCACTTAGTTAAGTCAGTCAATTCGAGTTTATGAGCTAGAAGTAGAATTGTGTGTAGGTTGGTGGATAAGATATAGCTATCTAGTGGTGTTATCATTAGTGAAGGTCAATTATCTCAGCTCTAGTCTAGAATAGAGTCAATATGAGTTCAGTTGAGTAGTTGTAACTGTTGTAAACCCAACTAACTCTCAGTTAACTAGTCAATTTACTAAAAATATCCCTAGTCATACATGCAATTCAAATTTCCTAGTGAATCTGGAGAGAAAAGGCATAATGGAATCATTATTGTATACTAGTGAGTGTACAATGTTTGCATGTAGCAGGTGAGCTAATTTCCTCATAAATTACACAAAGAAATAGGAGCTTCCCTATTCTTTAGGAGCAGGAATTGCACAAGGAAATAAGAGGAAGTAAGAGGCCTATTTTAGCTAAGTATTGGCCAAAGAAGATGGAGGAGAAGATCAAAGTTACAGTGTAGATTGAGCTTCAAGCATTGAAGCAATCATTGCAATTGATCATTATTCTCATTTGATATAACACAAATAGAGGAGGGGTCTTTCCTAGTTGGGTTCCCCAATAAAAACTTTATGTATTGTGATTGAATGATTGCATGTGTTTCTATTGTCAATTTTCCTTTTGTAGAATTTAGTAGAAGAAATTTGTGTCTATTGATTTCAGTTTGATTTCATTAGCAACTACAAATTTCAAGTTATTTCTACATTTATTTTAGAATTTTTAGTGAATTTATGATTAAATATTTGAAAAATAACATGTTTTCACTTATATATAAAATTTGGATGAGTTTTATGATGTTTGTAGGTATTTTTGAAGATACCAACAAATTCATATTTGTCCATTTAGTCTCAAATTCGAATTTCATCTTCAAATCTTGAAGATTTGAGGAAGATTTGACATAATCATTCAAGCAAATTTTATGGAGAAGAATCATGAAAGTTTTGATAGGATTTTTTATTAAATATTTCATAGATTTGTGAGAAGATATGTAGAGATGCTACTTGCTAGATGTTAACACATGGTTATAACCACGTGAAATATTTGTGGATCTAGGAGAGATTTGTGGATCTATGAGAGATTTTTGGATCTACATTTATTAATTAGTTATCTTAGTTTTTGTATAAATAGGAGTGTCTTCTCCATTCAAAGGGAGGAACTCTTGGAGCATAATTCCAAGCTATGATGGAATAAAACACATTTGATAAGTTCTTGTGTTATTTAGTTTATATTTTTATATTATCGTTTATTGTAAGATGTTGCTTTATAATTCATGTAGTTTTATAATATATGCAACTTATATTAAATTTCTTATGTTTTAAATTTTTTTCTTTTGTAGATCAACAATAGCACTTTGCTTAGTGTTGAAAGTGTGAGCCTTCAACACTTGATTGAAGATGGTGATGTAGATTAGTAGCAATTTTCGACCAGTCAACTTCTAACGTTTTTTTTTTTGTCTAGGAAAACTAAGACTGATCTCAAAAAACTAAAACACAAGTTTTGTACAGAATGAGCCAATTTAGTTGACACACGAAAATTTCTTCAAAATAGTGCAAAATTTTGGAGATATTTGTGGATCTTTTAAATGTTTTTTTTTAGATTTCGTGTTGCGGCCATCAAATGTAACAATAGAAGAAAGAATTTGAATTTTGTGTCAAATCAAGAAAGAGATCACTCATTTTGAGCCTAAATCAATCTAGTTTCTGAAGTCATCCATTTCTCTTACAATTTTAATCTTTTTAATTAAGAAATTAATTACATTAAAATGATCACTTTAGGAATTGATTTATTTAGTTGTTATAAATATTTTATTTCAGGCTTCTAATTGTCACTTTATTCTTTTCCATATTGCAATCAAGAGCTTGAGAAATATAAAAATAAAAAAAGATTCAAATTCCAAAAGCATTCTCATTTGTGATTAGAGTTGTTTGTTTTCATAGAAATAGATTTCAAATGTTTATCAGATTAAATTTACAATATTTTATAGATTAAATTTACTCGCTTTTATAGATTAGAGATTTCCATGCTCTGATAGATTAAGTTTACATGATTTTATAGATTAAAATTTCATGCTTTCATAGACTAAATTTACATGCTTTCATAGATTAGATGTATATGCTTTTCTAGATTACTATTTCATTTCATGTCATTTTATTCACTTTCATAAAGTATAACTTTCTTTCATTGCAATTTATTTCCATTAGAATTGAAAGCCAAATTCCTAGCATATAATATGTCATATTGTTATGAAACCAGCTCAAGAAAAGATAGAAAAGATAGATCAACGCCTTAGAATTTAGCCTCTTCGAGGGGGCAACCTCCTTTACATTACATAAATGAACAATTCTTTGATGATCCAAATGAAAAAACCTCCTTTCTATATATAGGAGTCTAAGGAGTCACAATATAATCTAGCCGAACTAACAATAATAATATAAAGCCACAAAAATAACAATAGATGGATTTTGTGGGGCACAATAATAACAATATGGGGGAAATAGGGGCACAACAATATTAATAAGGGGTATAACTACAATAGTAATGGGGTAATCACTAGTATTATAGGGACCCAATATGCCCCTCTCCTTCAAAAAATTGTTGTCCTCAACGCTTGAGTAGTTCTGGATACTTCTGCATAAAATTCTCATCCTCCCATGTGGAATCTTCAGCGGATAAGTACTTCCACTTGATAAGATACTCTGAAATTGATTGATTTCGTAGCTGTTGAGTTTTTGTTTTTGTGACTGCTTCCGGTTCCAATTTAATTTTTCCTTCCTCGTCAAGTTCTGGCAATATTGTTTGAACTGGGAGCTTGTCGCCTATAACCTTCTTTAAACATGAAACATGGAAAACTGGGTGCAATCAAGAAGCTGCATGAAGCTCCAATTTGTATGCCATAGTACCAATCTTTTGCAACACCTTGTACAGACCATAATACTTTGGTGATAATTTATTATCCTTCTTAGCTTGCTTGAGGGACATTTGCTATATGGTTGTAGCCATAGGAATACCCAATCACTTACATGAAAACTTCTTTCATTGTGATGTTGATCTTCCTGTTGTTTCATTCTATTATGTGCCAACACGAGGTTATCCTTTAAGAGTTGGAGGACTTGTTGTTGATGTTCGATGTGATGTTCCACTGCTTGAACTTAGAATTTTCTCTTAAATATGATGTGATGGATGGTGGTTGATATCCATAAAGTGCCATAAATGGGGTCATTTTTGTTGTTGTATGAAGGAAGTGTTATACCACCATTCAGCCAGAGGCAACCATTTGACCCATTGTGTCTGTTTATCAGATACAAAGCAATGAAGATATCCTTGCAAACATTTGTTTACTATCTCAGTTTGCCCATCAGATTGAGGATGATAAGATGAGCTATGAGCTAACTGAGTACCAAGACAAGAAATAATTCTGTCCAAAAATTTCCAGTGAAAATGGGATCTTTGTCAGTTACAATAATCTTTGGGTTTCCATGTAGCTTTTGAATTGTTTCCATAATTGCAGTAGAAACTGTACTGGCTTTAAATGGATGTGATAATGCACAAAAGTGTGCATACTTGGTAAGTCTGTCAACTACCACCATGATGACACTCTTTCCCTCAGACTTGGGTAAACCGGTGATAAAATCCATTGAAACCTCCTCCCAACGTTGGCTTGGAATGGATAAAGGTTGTAATAGACCCGGTGTCTTAATTGTTTCAACTTTATTTTGTTGGCAAACCAAACATTCCGCCACAAACTTTTGAATATCTGATTTAAGGCCCTCCCAAAAAAATTCCTTCTTAACCCTGTGGTAAGTTTTTTAAAATCCTGAGTGCCCTCCTAAGGGAGAAGTGTGCAATTCCATAAGAATCTTTTGTTTTAGCTGGGAATTCTTACAGAGGTATAAGTGATCTTTGTATCATAACGAATCAATTTTCCAGCTAAATGTATCTGACGTACTGGAATCTTGTCGTAACTTTCGAATAAGTGCCCACACTTCTTTGTCATTCTTCCATTCCTCCCTTGCTTCATTTATCCAATCTGGTTGGATAATAGAAATGGCCCACAACAAAGCTTCCACATCCTCATCCTTTCTTGAGAGTGCTTCTGCCACCACATTTTGCTTCCCTTTTTTGTAGATGATTTCAAAGTCATAACCCAACATATTTGTGACCCACTTTTGTTGCTCTTCAGAGGATAATCTTTGTTCTAAAACGTATTTAAGGCTATCATGATCCGTTTTT
>APFE030453805.1:1217-15293 GCA_000404065.3 Pinus taeda | reverse complement strand
GGGACTTGGGATAGAGTGTGATCCCTACGCATTGGGGTAGATTGATCTCGCCCATTGTCTTTAGTTCCGAGTGGTAGCTATGGCTCCCCGATAGTGATGATTCTGGGTTGTAGCAGAGTCTCCCCGATGGTGATGGAGTCAGGGTGGTAGTTGGATCTCCCCTGTAGCGATTCTTCTTCTTTAGATTCGAGAGTGTTCAACATGAGATGAGCATAGACAAGCAAACATGAGTGGGGATGCACATGACATGATGCCAAGATACTTGTGAAGCACTCAATTTGGACAAGGAAAAATATATTTTTGATGATGAAACCCACATTGGCACATTTGTTCAAGTCGACCTAGAAGCTAAACAAGCCCTCCTCCAATGCATATAATTTCAAGTCAAGTCCTCATTTGGCATCGCATCAACCCAACACATTTTTCTCTCTCCTCATTTGATTGGTTTGTACAACTCAAGAATCACAAGAATCTCTCACATGTGCGAATGACATGTGTATCTTTCTGTTTGGTCAAATTTTAGATTTGTTTCAGGGTGTTGACCGATGTTGACTAGGGGCATTTTGACTGCTATTTCTCTTTGGATTTTTCTGTTTGACTAGGCCGCATTGGAGGGCACAAAAATCGAGGAAGTCTAGGCACTTTGACTGTAGCTGTACACTGATTTCAGACTTTGACAGCAGGCTTCATCATTGTGTTAACTAGGTTTGACTGCTCAGATTGGTATTTTGATTGAGTTTTGACCATCTAAGGAGGCCGAGTTGGAAGACCTTTGACTGAACTCTTGGAGGACTATTTTGACCTTTGACCGTTGACTGGTTAGGGCACACATTGTTGCTATTGACTTGGACAAATTTACACCAGAGTTGATTTTTGTTGACTCTCTCTCTCTTGTCTCTATTTTGGATAAATTGCTTAGCATATTGACTTGATTGGATATTGTATATTAGCTAGTCAAAGCTTGACTTTTACTCTTGGATGATGTACTCTCTCTATTGAACATTTGAAGACAATCTAATAGAAGAGTTGCAAAGGGTTTTCCCCCTTGTGCGGTTTTTCCTTGGTCATTGACCAAATATTGTGTCTCTTGTCTCTTGGTTGTCTTTCATTGTGCACATTGTATAGTTGTTTTATCTACTATTGCTCTACTATTTTTGGTTAATTGAAGAAGTGGAAATTGTAAATTGTAAATTGGATGCTATTGGAAATTGTTGCAACATAGAACAATCTTTGAAGAAAATTAACAACTGTTGCCTACTTTTGTTGTTGTTGCTTCCCTTTCACTCTTCTTCTTTCAACATTGTGATGCATATTGACTGTGCTTATGAAAATGAAACACTTGATTTTACTCAAGCCCTTTCTTGGCTGTGAGGGTGACTCCTCACTCTTTCCCTTACCCTTGCTAGGTCCTTTAACTCTACTCTTATTTGATAGACCAAATAGAGTTAAATTCTCATCACTACCTTTCTTGTTGTCCTTTGACTCCATCCAAGTTTTATCCTAGATACAATCATCCCACCCCACAATTTCTCAAAGTTAGGAACATTACCTTGAGCACTAATACCTTCAACAAATGGTTCCCATAACTTTTGGAATCCATTCAATGCCATGTTGACCAACTCTGCATTTTCAACCTTCTTTGTAATTACTGCAAGTTGATCATGGATCTTTGTTACCTTCATATGGTATTTGGAGATTGTGTTTGATTTGGTCATCTTTATGGATCTGAGTTTGTTCTGCAATATTATCTTCGTGTTTGATAACTTAGTTTACTAGAATGTGATGGGTTCCCAATAAAGAGACTTCGCTGCTTCATTCAATGTAAATAGACAATTCCTTAGGCCATCATCCTCTTGGAGTTTGGCGCTCGACCTTCTAAGTTGAGGCATTGTTTAGTCTCGTCTCACTTCTACATCATGTTTGGAGTTTTCTTGATACAATGGAGTGGCAAGACAAATGTCCATGCTTGGCCCATTGTTCATTAGAGTCAACTACAATAGCTAGTTCTTCGACTTGGTTTCGATGCTAGTAAATTGGAGTCTTAGATCTCATGACTGTAGTTGGTATTACATTGGATCTGCTTCCTCCATTTAGATATTCCTTATGTTCACTTGATCAACTCTTACCAACCAAACAATAGATGAATACAATCATTGGTGATAATATCTACAAGCAATATGTATAGGTCACATGGATAAACCCTCAAGTTGGGTTACGTCTGAAGATGGCCTTCCATGCTAAGCACTTCATGATGATGAGTGATGGACTCATTGTTCATGCCCATTACACGCTTTGCCATTGGATGCATGCCCTTTAGATTCCTTTAGGATAGTGCAGAGTTGGATCTCATCGACTGCGGATTAAGACAAACCACTAGATAAACCAATTAGATAGGATTTGCCAGCTATGTCATCTTTGAGAGATTGAATTGGAGGAGCACTTCATTTTCCATTGCCCCATTTATTATGAGATTTGTGGGAGATTCATTGCTTGTTCAGGGGGATCCAGACCCTTTCTAGTTTCTTTTAGTACCTAGATTAAAGATGTCTACACCTTTACAAGCAAGGAGCCCTCAAACTTTGTTCCCACACACTTTAGTCTTCTCCATGCTTGATCTTGATCAACAGATTAGGTCCTTTACGGTGCTTCTATAAACTCAAGGCACTAAGAGACAGGTTGATGTTAGTGTTGCCTCTAGATCCAGATCAATGTGGACCAGAGGGACTATCACCCCCCATTAGAGACTTTAGAGACGTCACTAGGCCAGATCCCTTACCAACAGGGAGATCAGATCACCTAGACATCAACAAGTTATAATGGCCAAGCATTAGTGTAGTGGAGTGTCCAATTCTTCCCCTATTTCTTCTTTAGGGCATAATCCTATCTTGAATTTTCTTCATTTGGCCTTGGTTGTCAGCAGAGGTAGAACTAGTGGATCATGACACAGTCCCTAGATCCTTTTCCTTTGCACATCTTCCTCCATTGCAGCTGCCCCAACTTGTATACGAGGGTTTTCTCATGTTTTTGCATAGCGATTTCATGTTCCTACTTTACTTCTTGTTCTTTATATATGAGACATTTTAGTATTCCTGCTTTGTATTGACATCATTGTACTCAACACTGAACAGTCCCATTGACCTACTTTTTTGTCATTTGTTGAACATTTAATATAATCATCTTATCTTATCTTATCTAGGGGAGACTAACCAGGCTTTGAACATCTCTTTCATTATTTTCTTCTTGGATATGCGAGGGATCAAATGATCCTTTATGTCATTCAAGATCATTTGCTTGGCTTTCACTTCCCTTTTGTTCTGAGTTGCCAACTGTTGCAGACTTGTAGGCGGAGTCACAAGTCCTTGACACTATCCTAGAGATTATTCTTTGTGAGAGTGATCTTCATTTTCGATGATAAGAAATTCAAGGAGTCACAAGTCCTTGACACTATCCTAGAGATTATTCTTTGTAAGAGTGATCCTCATTTTCGGTGATAAGAAATTCAAGGCAACATCCTATTTGTCCTCGAACGTGAGGCTTGCTGATGCCATCTCTAAAATCTACTGCACAAACTCCCAAATTTGAAAATAAAACTTTGAAACCCTCTAACTGCTAGTCCTTTTCAGCAGTTGATTTACTGTTGCAATTCCATGAGAATATTAGTCAAATAAGTTAGCTTTAATACCATGTAAAAATTCCAACCCTAGGTGATGAATTTCCTTATGATTTCAATTTAAAAAATTAAGTTGCTGAATTTAATTAATGTTGAAATTAGATTTCAGGCCATAACATAAGTCACACAATAATTGGAAATTAAATAGTGGAAGCATAAAATCAGTGTCACACATACACAGGTAATTACTTCTTCAAAATCAAATTTTCATTCCTTCAAAAAACTTACTGGGAAACCTTCACAAGTTACCAAAAGACAAAATCTGCTCAGTTACAAAACCACCAGAAATTGTGTTGTACAGACCTGTTGAGAGTATAGCTTGGTGTCTGTACTGTATGGACTTGTTCATAGGACTATATGGATTTGTCCATATGACTATATGAAATTGTACAACAACATTCAAGAAATTTCTTATTGTCCGGATTTGCCTCTACTTGAATTCTTTCTCTCTCTCCCTCTCGATTGCTCAATCTGCTTAATTGTTCAAACGTATATGTTGAAAACCTTTATCTTGACTTGTCTTTATACTTTTTGCTGAGGCCAAAACCTTAATCTATTTTTGAACTTATTCCTAGTCTAAGTGATGCATGCATGTGATATACTTTTTTAGACTTAACAACTAAAATAAGACTTCTCCTTTTTTTTTTTTAAACTAAAGTTAACTACAAAATAGAATGACTTTTGAAAAATAGAATTACTTTTTCAAAGAAAATTACTTTTCAAAAATATCTTGAACTACTTCTCGCACTTTCACATTGAACTGTGCAAAATTTCTTGTTTAAGCTATAATTCTCAACAATTGGTTTATTGGATCTATTGGAGCATAAGATAATTTATTCTTTTGTTCCAATAAAAGGAATTTTTGACCGTCCTGTTGAAATTTGGCAGCTCAAGGAGAAATTCTCTCATTTGGGAAACCTTCCTCACCCTTTGGAGACCCTATTAGCCCTTGGAAGAATTAAATTTGCACAAGGAAAAATATTATTTTTAATGTGAAAACCCACATCTGCACAAAATTACAAGTTGGCCTGGGCAAGGAAAATACACCTCATCAACCACATAAATACACATCATGTCACATCACTTGGAGGCATCGTCACATCTTCTCTTGTTTGGTTCGACTAGCTTTGAAATTGCAGGTACGAATTCACACGTGCGAAGGAGAGAGAGTCTTTTTTTGTTGATCGAGCTTGACTTCTGTTTGGGACTGATTTGACCAGTGTCGACTTTTGGGATTTTGAACATGGTTTGACTTGGGATTTTGGATCTGCTTTGGAGACTGAATTCAGGAGAGAGAAGACTGAGATTTTCTGTGCACTTTGACCACAGTTAACTGTAGATCTGAGGCAGGTTTGACTGCAGGTTGACTTGGTTTGTTGACCAGATTTGTTGACTGTTTTGACCAAGTTTGACTGAGCTGAGGAGGCTGAGTTCTTTGCTGCCTTGACCGAATTTTTCTGGGCATTTTGACCATTGACTGTTGACTGGTTAGGGCAGCATTAACTGCTGTTGACTTTGATCAGAAATTTCAGAATTCAAGTTTGACCAAATTTGACTTTCTTGCTCATATTTGACTGGATATTGGTTGGGTAATTTGACCAGTCAAGGCTTTGGCCTTTGACTCATCATTGATGTACTTGGACATTGCATCTCTTTGCTGAACATTTGATGACAATCTAATAGAAGAAAAAATTGGAAAGGGTTTTTCCATGGTCTTTGACCAAAACGATTGTGTCTCTATTGTTCTTGGCTGTCTTTTATTGTGTATTTGGTTTACAGTTCTATCTACAATTGCTTATTTTTACTGGTTGAATTATATTGGAAATTGATTGCTAATTGAAGATGAATTGTTGTAAGTGATTGTGTCAAGCATAGAACACTGGAAAATTAACACATCCTTGGGTAACGGATGATTTATTCATATTCTATTTTGTTATCTGGTCAATTTTCAGTTTTCTGCGTGCATCTGAAGGAAATTGCGGTTAATTCTTGATTAAATTGAGCCTTAAGTGAATGGACTACTTTGTTATAGCACAACTGCCTTTATTTTGTTCTGAAGCTTTAATGGATTTTTAAGCTTCTAAAGACAAATTTTCAAATTGATGCATTGTGTCCACAACATTTTACTTGATATTGAGTGCTTTGACATCAACCTAGAAAAGTTGACAAAGTTTTGCTTGTATACAGATTTCCTTCAGTTGGAGGCTCAAGCTTAACCTATGGATTGGGATTCAAATAACTTGTTCCAAGATGACGATGAAGATCAGGATGATACCTTTACACAGGTTTGCCAGTATATATTGACCCTGTCATTTCTTTGTACCCATTCTTGTCAAGGTATTTTAAGATTTAGTGCTAATTTATAAGTTTGACCCAGGTTTGATTTGGTGTAGTTGTCTAGCATAACATTGATTTCAGTGCATCAATAGTAAAAAAATTAATGTAACTATGGAGTATTTGCAAGCCACCCTTATGACCCAAGCATCCCTCTGCATTTATCTTTTTATCATAGTTTAGCTCAACTTTGTATAAAGTTTTAACCATATAATGTCTGCTTGGAACATACTTTGCAGAAAACACTACTAGCATTTCCCATGATCCTTGGATGGTAAATAGGGTAAACTGTCAGTTGAGGGGATCAAGAGATTTGAACTCATGACCTCCCCAAACTTGGGATAGTGATAATATCATGTCTGGCTTATAACTTCTTTATATATATATATATATATATAATTCAAGAAAAAATGTAATCTTCTTTCAAGTATGGGGAAAGTCACATGCTTCAAGCATCTTGTGGACACAATGATGAGATGCTTTTGTGCCAAAGTTCGTGAAAAGTCAATAAACTTAGTATATTATCCTAGCTGATGTGGTCCTCGGAGACCAGGTATGCATCTGATACTAATCCAAATACAAAAAGGACCTAAGTACAAGTCCATATGTTTACTCAGCCCACCCACTATGACTGCATATTTTTCACAAAAAAACAAAATCATATATCTGCTACTACATTGATTTAAACTGCTGTTTTTTAGTAAAAATATGCGACACTAACAATAGGAGTTCCTTCCTTTTCTTCAGAAGAAGAGAACTCCAGCATCTAATTGCTGATCTTTCTTTGACAACCTGTTCACTTCTTGATTCAATTCTCGAAAGAAATGAGTAAAAGTGATAGTTTCAAAACTTCCAACAACTTCTATCGAAAGGGTGTATATATTTTGTGCCTTAATTTTCTCTATTCCTAGTTGTTTTCTTCACATCCTGCATGCTTATTCTATGCCATTCCTCGAGGGCTTTGATGCTCTACAACTTGTACGAGTGCCTCTTGTTGATGATGATAACTTGGACAGGTGCTTATGCATAGGGTAGGTGTCAAGCATGCAAAATATGTCTAAAAGCCTCTTTAGGTACTTGATCATGTTGAGTAAGTGATTTTTATGATGTTTTTCATAAGTCTAACTTAGGAAAAACACATGGATTAATTTATTAATTAATGTTGGCTATTGCGCTAAGTTTTTTAATGAAAAGTAAATTAATTTACTTTAGTGAGTTAGATAAAATCTCAACACTTGATCTCAAGTGAGGCTTAGGATCTAATTCTAGCCATCCATCAGTTAGGAGATCTAGGGTTGATGTTTTTCATAAGTCTAACTTAGGAAAAACACATGGATTAATTTATTAATTAATGTTGGCAATTGAGCTAAGTTTTTTAATGAAAGGTAAATTAATTTACTTCAGTGAGTTAGATAAAATCTCAACACTTGATATCAAGTGAGGTTTAGGATCTAATTCTAGCCATCCATCAGTTAGGAGATCTAGGGTTTGAGATCTAGCTCATTGAGAAATTGAGAAATTATAAAGGAAGCCTAGTGGAGAGGTGAAGACACATCGAGTTCTTTGGAGAGAGATTTTGTCAAGGGAGTGAGAAACCTAGGATTGAAAAGAAAGAAAGGCACGTAACAAGGAGATTTTGGGAGAAAAAACTGAAGGAGCCCAGTTATTGGAGAGAGGAGGCCAAAATTGTGAGTTAGAGATTTTCCAGCTAGGCTTGCATATTGGTCAAGGGCGAATTTTCTCCAGTGCATAAGCAGTCGTATAGGGTGAGGAACAAAAGTCAATTTATAGGTGGAGAAGTCGAGTTTTCCAAAGGTTGAGGATTTCGAGTGGGCCAAATTATTGAGGAGGTTGAAATTTGTAGGGGGCCGAAATTCCAAGTTTTATTGTACTATATATTTTTTGTATAGTCATTTTCCTTGTAAAGGGAGCCCTAATCTTCCTGAGTAATAGAAAAGTGAAGAAGAACTTGGAGGGTGAAATATTTTGTTGTGTTGTGATTGATTTTCTATTTTCTATTTTCGGAAATTTCTTGGAAAAATAATTTACTGGGTGAATTATTTTTTGGGTATAAAATAAATTGCTAGGAATTTAAATCAGATATGGTCTTGAAAATTTAAAAGGGTATTAGAGCACTAAAACTCGGAGAAGGAAGATCAATTTGTCACAGGGGTAACAACAAAAGAATTATTTTCTGGCAATTATATTTTTTTGGGGTTTGAGTATTTGATTTGGAAATTGTTGAAAAAATAGAGTGCAATGGATAGAAGCACTATTTCTGAACTATGGTAATTACTTGTGAATATATATTATAGTTCATCTATCCTCATCAAACAATCACACTTCATAATGTCAACCAATAATCATGAAAGGAAAGTAGAGATCACAATGTTGAAAACTTAGGCTGTCTCAAAAAATTCAAATCCTTAGAAACTTTGGCCTCTTTTTTAGATTGCTTCCCACGCGTGTAAGAGAGAGATATGTGTGTGATAAGTGAATGAGAAAATGAAATTTTCAAGTGTATTTTTATAGTGATTTTAGGATGACCCAGAGGCATGTCCCTTTGCAAATTAAATGATGTCTCTTTGCAAATTAAATTTTGGTGAGTAGTAACCACTAGTAAGTCTGTGCATTTACATTTTTACTCTTATTTGTTGAAGTGTTGAGGAACACGTAAATAATGGTGGGTAGTAACTCCCGGTAAGTATATTTATTTATGTCTTGTTCCTATCTCATCTTTTATGCAAATACTTGCTTAAATTATGGTGGGTAGTAATTGATGGTAAATATGTTAATTTATGTGAGAGGATTTTAATTTTAGGTGGTTTTGCTGATTTCCTTTCTTTTAATTTTCTTTCTTCTAATCTAAAATTTAATTTTCTTTCGTGTTTTTACATAGTATTATAAATACATGAAGGATTATGAAGACCAACCATAGCTACATTCTTCAACACTCCCTCTTAGCTAGGGAGGTATTCATAATGTCTAAAAATATGTCAACGAGTTGAAGAGTTTTCTAAGGAAAGATCAAGGCTAGATTAACATCATTATCAAATCAATATCAACATTACTAGCACCATTAAACAACCAATACCTCATGATCATGGTACTCATTTACATAGTTTATCAAAGAGACATCAATAAAACAAGCACTCTCTAGAAAGAGATATGAGCATGATGCTGGGAGGCTACAACTCAACCTCTAGGACCATTTTTGCAATTCTGGTCAATGCACTCGACATAGGGAGAACACCCTACTTCTGGTCACAACACCTGACACAGGAAAATGCTTGTCCACTGGACCATTCTTCCTAATTTTGGTCATTGTGTTTGACATGGGGATAACATCCCTAATTCTGATCACAACACAACACGCATGAAGAATCTCTGTCCATGAAACCATTCTTCCTAATTCTAGTCAAATTGACATAGGGATAATATCCCTAATTTTGGTCAAAGTGACACAAGAAGAATATCATGATGTAGTCAAAGCAATGCTCTCTCTCAGTCATAAAGGTAATCTCCACAAAGTCCCAGTTTATCTTTGAAATACACAAATTTCCCTCTGGAGAGAGGTTTCGTCAGAGTGCCAACTATTTGCCCATTAGTGGAGATGTATTGAAGCTTTACAACTCCCTTTTGCACGATGTCACGAATATAGTGATAATTGATACCAATATGCTTTGTCCTGCCATGGAAGACTGGATTCTTTGAAAGCTTCATACAACTTTGATTTGTTGAAGAATTTAGGGCAAATAAGTGTAGGGTGATTCTACTTTACTTGATAACAATTTGTGGAGTATTTTTACTTTTTTCTTGTTAGCTTAATCTTCTTCTTCTTCTTTTTATTAGTGCATGTGTGTGTACTTCATCAAACTGCTACCAAAACATAAGAACGAGAACACAAGATGTTGGCTCTCTGCCAGGGCCAAAACCTCTCTTCTCCTGAGAGGAAAACCCTTTCGTGAATTTCTCTTATTGAAGCTTCTATTGATCAATTCCAAACCCTAGACCCTTGATAAGAAGATCCTCCAAGCACACGTCAAGTCCTTTCAAGATTACTTCCTCTTGCAACACTTTGTCCTCCTCCTTCCAACACTGTCTTCCTCCCTTCGACACTTCTTCCTGCAATTGTAGAGACCTTAGACTGTATGCTCTAGGATGAACCTTGACCTTTTCTTCCTTCACTTGAGATGGAGCCTTTCTAACTTGAGAAGATGACCTTGTTGCCTCCCAACTGAGCCTTCTTCTCTTTCACAAAGATTGCAGACTTAGAGCAATAGTAATGCAGCCCTAGTTCTTCGCACATGTGAGGGAATACTCTCACAAGAACTATGTTATACTTCTCTTTCTTTCTTAACTTGTACCGCCTTTTTCCTCACTTGAGTGAGAGGCCTTATAGGCACCCTTTTCTAGCCCAAACACTTCTCCTTTATGACTGCAATAGGAGAGTTCGATATGACAACAAAATAGCCTTCTTTGCCTTTGCACGTGTGACTATAATTAGCTTCAAAACAACCCTATTAACTTCGCTATTCTTCCTTGCTTCTTCGCTTGAGTGGGAGGCCCTTTAAGCCTATGTTCTTAGCCCAAATAATGAAGTTTGTGTGACTATGATAGAGGGCTGCTATGACAGCAGGAAGACCCTCTCCTTCTTCGCACGTGTGATTGTCTTTTAGCCCTAGAACAAACTTCCAAAGCTTCGGTATTTCTTCCTCCTTCTTCGCTATACTTGGTGACCTCTTTCCTTGAATTTTTCGTGCCCTTTACTCGTACTCTTTCTCGCTGATTTCAGAGATGATATTCTTGTCCTTTGAGGAGGTCGAATGGCTCCTTATATAGGACTTTGTCTCCTTCTTTTAGGCCGACTAGAGGCCGACATGAAGACTTGAGGCCGACTTGCTTGATATAATTCAGATCGCTTCTTTTGATGGTGCCATTGCTTGGAGGAGGTTTATGACTTTGCTTGGAGGTCTTCTTATGACCCTAATACATATTATTGCATGGTGTAACAAGCCCTTAAGGGTCTTCAATAAATACATTGACTCTTTGACTTCCTAGAAGCACTTAAATATGTGCTTGACCTACTTCAATGAGTAAGAAACTCATTGATATATATTATAAAAATAATATTTCTTTTCTTGAATAAATACAAATATCAAAAGTATCTTTATGAAGACCGAATCTAGTTACATTTCCTTCAACATGATTGTCACAAAAGATCACAGTAGAATCCAACTCCTGATCAAATATTCTGGCAAGCATTTTTCAAAGCCAAACTGCTTCACAACAAATTGCACAGGCAACCATATATTTAGCTTCAACATTATCGATTGCCACGAACAACTGCTTCTAGCACATCCAAGAAACCATTGCATAGCCTAAACAGAAACATCCACCAGTCATACTTTTCACATCTGCAACAATTTCGACCCAATCAAAATTAGAGTATCCTAGCAGCCGAATCTCATTGATTGCAGCGTACCTTAAACAACAACAATACCACAAAGATAAATAAGTATGTGCTTTGCAACAATCCAATGATCATGCTTTGGCTCTATCTGAAATTGATTCAATGTATTTACTGTAGAGCGTATATCCGGGTGAGTATTAACTAGGTACATTAAAGAACCAATCAAACTGTCGGTACATGGATGGATCAATAAGATGATAATCAAAATCTCTTAACTTCCTTATGTTAGTTTTCATGGGAGTTGCCATAGGTTTGCACTCGATCATCCCAAACTTCTGCAGGATCTTGATAACGTACTTCCCTTGTCCAAGAAAGGTTTCCCCAGGTTTTTGCTAAACTTCCAGACACAAATAATAATGCATCAATCCAAGATCCTTCATATCAAATTCAACAACCAACTCCCTCTTACTTTAAAGAAAGAAATGCTTTGCACCTTGTTGCCACACAATCTAGCAGGGGTCCTAGGAGGGGTACCTAAGGGACGACTACTAGACCAAATGACAAAAATGGGACAAAGACCCAATGTCACCTTAATCAGTGTCCCCTGCTCTTTACAAACTTTTACCAATGGGAGGAGTCTTGGCATGAAGGAAATCACTTGAATGATAGGATCAATGGCAAGGTTGTTAGTTTTTGGTAGCACCGGAAGTGCTCTAGCCTTGAAATTTGGTGGAGAGGCTAAGGCACATGAGTTCTAAAGAACCCAGAAACCGTTTGGTGAAATTCCACCCGGATTGTATTTTATTAAAATAATTAATATTTTTAATGGGTTCTAAGTCTAAACTTAGGAAATTAAAATATTAATGGGTATTAATCAAAATATGGGTGAGAATGATCTAGAAGGCGGATCAAGTCACATTTTAATCTTAGTTGTTGATTAGAGACTTAATATCGGCCGTTAGGAAAAGTATAAGATGGAGGCTTGGGGTTCATTTGGAAACACACATAGAGATTGAGGAAATTGATTTTCTGAGGTGAGAAGTTCTCAGGAGGGAAATCGATTGGGGGGATCTTGCAGTTGAGGGGCAGGGATAGCGGCTTTCGGAGAGAGAGATTCTCAAACGAAGATACATCAACAAAGAGAGGTAGTAAGTGATCCAGAGGCCTTGACACAGAGGTTGACACTGTGCCAGAAGGGCCACGTAGAAGTGACGCAGAGGAAGAGAGAGGAAGTCGAAAATCAGAGGAAGGGTCAGTTTCAGCAGCTGGAAGCCGGGGTGTGAGACCGGGAGGCTGAGAGCAGAGACTTTGGACTTTTGATCGAATTTCGAGCTGGTTGATGCAGTGCCTGCAAGGGTTGATGCTAGGACAACGTAGAGGCAACACAGTGCCTACCAGGGGCATCTCAATCAGTTACCGGAACAACCAAGACTTTCCTCAGTGATTTGTTAGGTAAACTCACAAAGCTTCTGCCAGTATTTCTCTCTACAACTGAATAACTGTATTCGTTGATGTATTCAGATTTTTCTATTACATAATAATAAAACCCTTAGAACTGTTGCATCGGTTTTCTGCAATGGGTTTTTTTGGGGACTATTGTGTCCAAAAATATTTGTCCTATGTATCTTGTTCTTTGCTTAGTTTCCTTGTTTCATGTAAATCAAATTTAAGTAGTGTAGGCTACAGAAGTAATTTGTTTCAGTATTCAGAAGAATAACTTGATGAATGTAATTAAAATCAAGTAGGTGAAGTAGATTCAAATTTGTTGCAATAGGGGTTCCTTGAGGATTAGGAATTTTCACATGGTATCAGAGCATTGATTTTGAAATAGGAAGAGCAGATCCAACGTTGAGCAGATAGGTCAATAGCTGCATTTGGCAGCAATTCGAATCCCCTTGAAGGGATTGCGCAGTCCTTGCTGAGAAGCGATTTCGAGGAAATCTCTCTCTGAGAGAGTCGACAGAGAGGTACGATTTCCAACTCATGAGTTTGCAGAGGCAGAGGGAGTGTCGCAGAGCCTGAGCGTAGAGCTTGAAGGTCCCAGTTTTCTGCCGTGGCAGAAATCCATCGAAAAAGAAGCAAAGACACATAGAAGGGGAATTTTCTCCTCTAAGAACTTTTTGCCAGAAAGTTCGAAATTCTCACTTGCTGAGCAGCTGAGCAGTGACTAGAGGAGTTAGTTCGACAGTTGGGTGAGATGGCATCGCATGGGCTCAAAGATCAGGACAAGTTGGAAGGAGCTTCCAACTATGTCATATGGAAGACCAAAATCTTAGCTGTGTTGGAGGAGTACAATCTCGAAGCCTATGTCAAGAGTATTGTGGCTGTTCCTGCTAACAACGATCAAAGGAAGAAGTACAAGGCCGAGCAGGGGAAGGCAAAGAGGCTCATTCTCGATGGAGTTCGAGATCATGTGGTCTCACACTTTGTTAATTTTAGGTATGTTCTATGCTTAGAGAAATTTATTTCAATTTTCACAATTAGCTCAATATCTTTTAGCAATCACATCAGCATTAAAGTAAACTGCAGATAGAACATAAACATAAATCGCAGAAGACAAGCCAAGACAAGAGGACACAAGATGTGCCGCTAGCTAGGGACAAACCCCAATGTGGGGAAACCCTTGATCAATTCTTCTTCTATGTTTCTTCAATAGTTC
>APFE030453797.1:57044-67742 GCA_000404065.3 Pinus taeda | reverse complement strand
GCAAAACTAAATTTTCAAATAAACATTTAATATTTAGAGTGATGGAATATATTACTGTATCATAATCGAAATTCTGTTCGTTTCGAAAAGTCTAAAAATTGAAACGTTCCTAATATCGTTATTTTAATAATGGATTTAGATTTTGTTTGTTTGTTTCATATTTGGTCAACCATCAAAATATTTGATGGAGAGATCTAAATGGAAGAGATGAAATTTTACCATGATTAAGTTAACTCAACTCTTTCTTATGCTTTTAGTTATTCATTTGATGTAAAACTACCTTAATAATTGGTCCGTTGATGCTGCATGGTATTTTTAAACTGTAGATTTAAAATATTTATATGTATATACTTCTATATCTTCATATATATTTGTCTTTCCTACCGTCTTTTTTTATATCTCTAGCTTCTTCCCTCTCTCCCACCCTACATCTATAAAAAAGAATTTCTCCAGATTTTATGATACTTTGCCAACTTCTCTTGATTGGTAATTTCTTCCTTAATTATGTCTACCTTTATAATAAGAAAATCAAACTCTACTAAGAGATTCAAGAAAAAACTAATAGGTGACTATTAACAATTTTTCTCCATGTATCTTGACCATTATTAGGTAACAAATAGGCCTTCTATATGAATAATGGCAAAATCATCAAAACGAAAACTGAAAATCAAAAGAAAAGAATTCTTATGATAAACTGAGAAAAGAAATCAACAAACGAAATTAAAATGAAGAAATGTGAAAAATGAAGGAAAACCCAAGTTTCAAAAGATAAACTCAATCAAGAATGCTTATACCAACGTCTCAACAATGAAAAAGAAAATAATCGTGTAATCATTTCTTCTTATGTTGAGTATTTAGAAAAATCATACCTTGCACAGTTGTGAATGCTTTAGGCTTTTATATAACAGTGATCGTAAAATTCAGCCACAATGAATAATTTCTGTTTGATATGAATCTTCTTGTTTCCAAGCATCATCTTAATCATTTTCTAAAAAGGGAATGCTTAAAGAAACGGATGAAAGGTTCAGAAACTTCCTGGTGTAGCGGTTTCGATGAAGATTATCGCTGCTTATTGAAATAAAGCCAAGAGAAGAGTATGGACTTTGAAAATATGATTCGACAGAGGATTGGAGGCTTTTATGAATCGCTGCAAAACATATTCATATATGAGAAAAACAAAACTAAAAGTAAAGTAACGAAATAGAAGTTACCGAAAGTGGGCACATGAATCTTACCATTGGATAATTTATTTTGATCTTACCTAAAAGGTATCAGTTTTTCCAAACTAGCTCACTTCTTATTTTAATTAACATTAAAAACATGAAGAAGCCAAACTAACCAAAATCCTATAACCCAAGATCATTATTTATTTTACTTACACTAAAGCAAGCAGTAAAACGTAAAAATGAAATGCCTAGTGCTCAAGGGAAATAAAATTAAAACAAATGCATCAAAAATGAGAATGAGAATTTGCAGTAATGACTGTTTCTCAAAATATCATAAGTTTCATATAAATTCCATGATTTTATAAATTGTCCAGAATCAAGACCAAATTCAAGATAATAAAATATAAATATGAAGATAGAGAGGTCTTGAACTCCATTTTTAATTATGGAATTATATATTTAAAACCGAAATGTATGAGAAATCAAAATGGTTTAAATATGTTGCAAATTGGTCATTAACTGCTTTCTAACCATAGTGGTTACCCAAGCTCACTTTTAAAATAACACATCATTGTATCAGATGATTCACATCAAATGTCTCTTCACCATGCTTGAATTTAATTTGCAAGACTTCACTTTTGTTGCCATGTCATATATTGATTAAATGTTAATGGCTCAAAGGCATGCATTGGAAGTTATTGCATCGGAGATTGCAATGGAAAATTGCCGATAAGAACATGTGCAATGAAATGAAGCGATTGCATCATTAAAGAAATATTATATCAGAGATCGGAGAATCAATTGCATCGTGCTTCCCACATCGCAAAATGCACATTATAGATTCAGAGAAGTGACGTGAGCGTAAAAATGTGATGAAACGATTGCAATATCGGCGATGCGATGGATGACGTAGCTTAATCGGCAATCGGAAAACTTTGGGTACCCAATGTGGCAGTATATTTTTTTGCGATGCCGATATGCGATGAAGAGAGGACCCGATAAATTTTATGATGGGGTTTCAATAACATATCGGATCCGAGATATCGGCCATAAATAAAACTGCAAGGAAGCGATTGCGATATCGGCGATGCGATGGATGACGTAAATCGGCGATCGGCAACCTTAAGCACCCGATGTAACACAATATGATTGTTGCGATGCCGATATGCGATGAATGACGTGGCTAATCGGCGATCGCGATCGGCAATCTTAAGCGCATGATATAACAATTTTCAATATGCCGATATATGATGAAGAGTGGACCCGATAATTTTATGATGAAAATTTGATAACATATCGGATCCGAGACATCGTTCCTTTTAAAGTTATGCTCTTACCATTATTGCGATTGAACGGACGCGATATATTTTATGAATTTGATTTTAATTTCATATCGGGTCCGAAATTATGTGCTCATCGCAATATCGGTAAATTCGTTTATCGGACATCGGCGTTTCATGATAATGGAAGTATATTCAACTGCAAACCTCTAATATGCGAAATGCGATATGACATATGAGCGAAGTAATACATCAGAGATCTTTTATTAAGCAATTTGTTATCACAAGAAATGCTAAAAACTACTTCCGATGAAATCTTATGATGTGAATGGTCTTATGATATTCCTTGAAATTTCAATTGGGTTTTCTAAGTGAATAAAAGCAAAGTTAAAGGATATGCTTAAATTCTAATGCATCATAAATAGAATTTCCCTGAGCCTGTTGCAAATTTGAAATGGGTTTACTGCTTACTTTATGTTTTGAAAACAAATGAGAACCTGCAAATAAAACAGATCACAAATCAAAAATAAACTAAGGAAAAGATGAAATAATAATGGATGAGAATAAAGTTGTAAATGCGTACCTGAAAGGAATTTGTCTGTAAATTTTACTTGATAAATCTTCAAATTCTTCCTTTGATTAAAATCATCTCATTATTTATTCTAAATATAAGTGTGCAATCAGCCTAAATGAAATCAATCATTCATGTTCATGGAATATAAAATTTACCAGAAATAAATATGAAACTATGCTTCCCTTTCGAGGTGAAGTAACAATTTATTACTTCTGCTCATTCCGAATTAATCTTGAGAAAAATCTGTATTGTTATAGTGACTATTCAATAATGCCTTTAGTAAATAAACGTGATGCGTTTTACAGCATCAGGTAATAAACTAAAGATTAGAATGAGATTAAACCACTAATTGTAGAAAAATATCAAAACAGATTTAAATGTGTGCACTCGGCAAAATGGGCATTCTTAAGATCAGCTTTTGGCAAATTCCGAGAAAGATAATATGAACTTCATATGATTACCGTGACAGGTTAGACCGACTAATGATTGAATTAGAATTAGGCTTATCATAGTCAATCATACATCTCATGGGATAATGGGATCATGAAGCTTTTATATCGTCAAATCCTTACCATATAAATTTCAAAAGAAAATTTTAGAAGAAAATCTCGAAATAAAGAAAAGTGGCTTTGAGGCAATCGATACCAAGTGAAACTTTAATTGAATTTAATCAAGACATTATTCAAAATAGGAAGAGTAGAGATATCGTTATAGGAAATTTCAAAAAGGAAAGCAAGAATTAAAATTTTCTGATAAGGAAAAATGTTTCCGTTGGACATGTTTGAGAAGGCTGATTGCTTTGTTTTATTTTTTAATTTTAATCTACAGAACTGTTACTAATAAATTAACTACATAAAACAAACTAACTAAATTAATTCTACTCCTATTCTAACCATATACATGAAAATGACTAGGTATAGTCATATTTCAAGTGTAGCCATTTTCTCATTTTTATTTCCACATATATGTACAGTTCAAATGTTAGTAATAAAAATACAACTCTAATTAAACTAAGAAAATTAAATATGAAATCAGAATGTATAGTTAGTGTTAGCAAGTTGATTAAAATCTCCTTCTCTTGAAATTTTATTTCCAATTCAATACCAATTGGATCACAAAAATCTAGATGGATTTCTATTAATGATTGGGAAACATTCAAAAGAGGAGATGATGGGCCGAATTGTGGATATGAGTTTTTAAATTCAAAGGCCTGAAAAAAATTGTTAGTGTTATGTACAAATGTTAGGCTATTAACAATATTCTTTGAGGGAAAAATTTCCAAATATTTTTCAAATGAGTCAATGAAGGATGAATGGAAATCTTTCAAATGAAATGGAAAATTATTAATTGAATTAAATTGTTGGCCAGATCGCAAAATACATTCTCTTGTTGACATTGCCTTTGAAAAAATAGAAGCTTTTGATGAAACATTAGCATTGGTTGAAATTGAAATATTAATATCTTTTGATGCTCATGATTATAATATGAAACTTCAATTTCCCAATCGGGCAATGCATCAATTGAGTGTTTGATAGTAAGGTATTCAATATGCCAGCGAAAAATGTGAAAATTTTGCAAAATAAAATCAGAAAATAAATCTAAGTTTAAACAAAATAGCTGTGAAAGAAAAACTAAAATTAAATCACTATTTGTACAACTAATGTTACAACACAATTGGGATTGTTTTGAAATGATTTCATTTTCACAACGATTGGCCAGAATTATGGAATTTGAAAAATTTTGAATTCCAACTTGTGAACTAGAAAACGAATTATGATTATGAGTAGGGATGCGAGCTTGATATGAATATGAATCATAAATTGGAATGTTTTCTTGAATAATGAAATCGTGAAGATAATTTTCTACTCTAAAATGAGGATTAGTTGGGATAATTCCTAAATTGAAGCATTCCTCATTTTCAGATGTTATTTGAATTTTATCATGAGGATTCTCTTGAGAGGAATAGAAATCAATATCTTCAATGTCAGATTAATTATCATAAATGACTTCACAATATTCTCTACAATTTCCTTCTATCTCATCCAATGTATCAAAACAAGGAGGGAAAAGAATTTCATGTTCATTAATGACAAAAGAATGATCACTAATTGCTTCTCTATCTTGATAAAAACTTAATGGTAATTCGTTTAGATCAACCTCTTTAATTTCTAGAATATCATTAATACCAAGAGGAAAAATATTACCATTATTGAAAATATCAGGATAAAGGGAAAAGTGTGAACCTGAAACAATGCATTTAAAACTGTCTCTGTTTGAGAACTCTTGTGCATTATGCTCATTGTAAATTTCAGATTGCAGATCATTCCTTTGTGTGCGTATGCTTTCTTGAAGAATGTTGCTTTGCTGCTCTGATTTTGGCATTTTCTCACCATGGAGAAATTCATAAATTTGTACAGCAGTTTGCATTTTATTTATTTTGATTGCTGCTTGTACTTGTTGATTTGCGATTTGATTTTCCGAATTTACTTCAAAGTAGTTTTCATATTTCAAGGCGGCTTTTTCTCCAAAATTGTTGTTGTTGTCTTCTTGCATTTGAATGGAAATATTTTCCAAGCTTTGTGAAACCACTTCATCACAATTTATTCGCACATCCAAATTGGAATTTTCATTTATGTTGGAAGGGGATGAAACAAAACTTGAACTAATTTCATATGGATTGGGAATGGGAGGCAGAGAACAAACATATTCAAACCAATCTAATGATTCTTCTTCCATAGGCTTATCTTCGTCTTTAAATTTTAAACAATTCAAATGAAATCGAACATTAAAATAATTAATAGACTCATTTTCAAACCTTCGTAAATATTCAATTTCTTCACATACTTGTTCATAATCCTAGTCGTCAAATTTAGAAATGAAAATTGTAACAAATTGATCCCAGTTGTGAATTGAGGCAACTGGAAGAGTTCTACACCAGCTTCTGGCTTTTGCCGCAAATGTGAGGGTAAAAATTCTACATAAGATGCCTTCATCAATTCCTTGAAAATCTTATTTTAAAACATTTTGAATAAATTGAAGGACATGATTAAAAGTAGAAGAATTTCTCTTACCATTAAACTTTTCCTGAGACAAGAGTCTTACCACTTTGGGTGGAGTGTTGGAAGATGCACGTCCATGGATACAACTCCAAATTGGAAGTTTGAGTGGAGCCATTGCAATAAATAAAATATTAAAATCGAAAAGACTCCAACAGACAAAAAATCCCAGGCCCTCCTTCTAGCGCCAAAAATGTTGAGGCCTCAAAAATCGCTGCAACAACATTGGGGGATAACCACCCGGTCCGGACCTTAAAATCAGCTCCTTTTCCATTTGGTGTGGTGGCTCCAACTGGTTTAACTAGGTCCAGTTACCTTCTCCCTATTGCTATTGGTTTATGATGTATCTTTACCTACCAATAGACAGGGATATCAGATCACTTCTCCTTGCTGATCAGGCAAGAGGATGACCCTTAAGCTGATTTGGGTTCAGCAAAGCCACAACTAAAGTTTTGCCTCTTTAAGAAGAGGACTTAAAAGAATGTAGAATTTACTCTAAATGCAAGCTTATTCTATGATGCAAGCAAAATAAACTAATCTAAATCCTATCTTAATTAGGCAGATATAGATCTAACCTAACTAAGAGCAAGATAATTAAAGTATTGAGATTTAAATATATCCTGTTTATAATGAATATCAAGTTAATGAAGTAGTTCAATTAACCGATATTATGGTTACCAAAACACATTCTATTGAGACCTTAAAACTGAAATAATAAACCAACAACATTCAGGAAGTAGTTCACAAAATTATTATTAATTATCAAATCAATAAATCCAATAATTGAATAATGATATGTGGAAATAGTTCACAACACATTACCATTCAATAAATCAGTTTCGTAAGACATATTTTAGAGTAAGTAGTTACTCATAAACGAGAAATTAATCCATAAAAAACAGAGATACATAATAACAAGATGGAGACAAATTACCCATATTGACAATAGTGCACAAACATGAATAAAATGAGACATCCCTGTCACCACAAAATTAAAACTGATATTTGGAACAGTAGTATTAGAAATACCAATTTATTGCATCCATTTCTCTGTTCTTGGTCTCCAACATCCCTTTATATTGCTTGAACTTCTGCCTTCAAAACTAGAGTCACAATAGTGCAAGCTTTGTTCTTCATGCATAATTCAATATACAAAGGGAAAATCCTCAATAATCCCTAGATCTGAGATTTTTCACTCCTCCCTCCTACAACTCTAAATTCCAATTATAATAGTGCTTTTAGAAGACTAAAATTGCAGAGGAGAGCCACCCTTATTCCATTCTGCAATCTGTTATTTATAATATTTGTGAAGGAATTTTGGAGAGGAGAGTTTGTTCAAGAGAAATCTGCTAAACCCAATTTTTCTTGCTCATAATTCCAATATTTTATTTGTTGTAGCATTCTCATTGCTTGAAATCATTTTCTCCATATCTTTTCCACTGTTTTCCTACAAGAGAAATCAAAATAAATTAAAATGCAATCAAAATATCATTTCTAGCAATTAAATTAAACCCAATCATTCTATTTAAATAAATAATTGAAAATAAAATATAAGCTCTCTATTGAGGTCTGCGATATTTTGATTGGCCAAGGATATTATTAACCAATGGATCTGCAATTAGAAGAGGCTTTGGACAAATGAAAATGAAGAAAATAACTCAGAAAATTGATTTTGTTTTCAAAATTCAGAGCCTGATCTTCTGCCTAATTTTTGGCCCAATAAATGATCAAATCTGTTGGCGAAACCTCCTCCAAAATGTTCTTCTTGATTTTATCTTTCTAACGAGCCGTCCTAAGCCTCATTTGGCCAAGTAAAACTCATTCTATGAGCTTCCAAAATTGATGAGTCAAATCTGGCATGAATCTGGAAATTCTGTTGCTGGGCTAAAAAAACCAAACTTCTCATTAAAAATTAAATCCTAAATTAGAATTCTAATTAATTCTAAATTACTTGTTAATTTATAAATTAAACTAATTACTAATGACTATTTATTAACTGATATATAATTATTATTGAATTTAGACTTCTGTGATCCATAACAATTATTTAGATAATTTTCAGCAAAATCACATAATTCATCATTTGTCGACGCGTTTCGAACCAACTAGTGTGATATTTAATTAATTATTTATAACAAATTTAATCTAAATGATAATTAAATTTAAATTAATCAAATTAATTAAATGTTATAAATTAATTAATTTGATAAATTTAAAATTTATTAATTAAATGCTACATATTATTTTAAATAATATAATATATTACATATTATTAATTAATTTAATTAATAAAATATATTACATATTACATATTAATATATAAACTAATATTTAATATATATTAACCTACCCTATTCCTTACTTACTCCACTCATACTCCTTACCTACTCCACTCATAATATATAAAAACATTAAAACTAACAATATTACCATGCGTATGAGTCCATGTAATAATTCATTGAACCAAACTATTTAAAACTTTGCTTTTATTCCTTTTTCACTTATCGGCCGTCGCGGTTTTCGTTTATCGGCACTTCGCATCGGGATGGGTAATGAGGTTTTTAAAGAATGTGTCAATGCAAAAGTCCCGATGCGATATCGCATCGGGCCATCGGGGGTTTTTAAACTTGTTTAATAAAAAAGCTCTGATGCGATTGAAAATTCCCGATGCGATATATTTTTTATATATTAAATATTAATTTAATTTAATTAATTATATTAAATAATAATTAATTTAATTTTAATTTAATATTAACATTAAAATCAATTTTATTTTGGTTTATTTCTATGAATTTAAGTTTTTAAACTACAGCTAAAAATAAAACTGCAGCCACTTGAATGTTTGAGTTTTCGAGATTAAGATTTGATTTGGAAATTGGAGTGAATTCTTAAGTCCCGATGCTTAATTATTTGGCTGCATAACTAAAAATGGAAAAATGTTAGTAAAAAGAACTCACTATAGATTAATATTTAAAATGAATGCGTTATTGAACTAATATTTACAAAATGCAATATTGTACATTTTATGCAATTTAACCCAGGCTACATAAATAATCAGATTTTCAAATGAGTGCCATTTTCAAACCAGTTGACCAAATGAGGCGAAACAAGCGTCAATGGGAAGCTTACAAAAAATAGATTCTAACAGAGCAATCAAAAGAAGAATCCAAAGAAAACTAAAAATTAACAAAAGCATAGGGCAATCAACTAAAATAAAAATCAAAAAGGTGTTTAGCCAAAAATTTTATAGAAAGGGTCCCCATTATTTGAGTTAAGCAAACCAATAATGGGGGTGTTGTGTTTTCACCACAACATGTTTTTAAGTGTTGTTGCATTGATTTGAATATGATTAATTGCATTTCATGGTATCAACATCTTTCTTGTTGTAAAACAACACTTTTGGGTCGCAATCGCACAAACTTTATTGTTTATGCATGGGGAATGTGCATAAAGTGGCATTTTGATGTATGTTCATTATTGGTTAAGTTTTTCTAAGTTAAAAAATGAGTTGGTATGTGTCACACATAGTTTTATGTCCAAAAATCATCTTGCCCACCCCTTGACGAATCATCCAAACTTAGACGAATTTCGGTTCCAAATGAGCCCATTAAGGCCAAGATAGCATTAGCGTACATTGAAGCCTTAATGAGTGATCCTTCGTTGTTCATAAGTGCAACCTTCACTCTTATGAAGCTAGCTCAAGAAAAAGATAGAAAAGATAGATCAATGCCTTAGAATTGAGCCTCTTCGAGGGGGCAACCTCCTTTACATTACATAAATCAACAATTCTTGGATGATTCAAATGAAAAAACCTCCTTTCTATATATAGGAGTCTAAGGAGTCACAATATAACCTAGCCGACCTAACAATAATAATATAAAGCCACAAAAATAACAATAGAGGGATTCTATCGGACACAGTAATAACAATATGGGGACAATAGGGGCACAACAATATTAATAAGGGACCCAACATGCCCCTGTCCTTCAAAAAGTGTTGTCCTCAACGCTTGAGTAGCTCTGGATGCTTTTGTATAAAATTCCCATCCTCCCATGTGGAATCTTTAGTGGATAAGTTCTTCCACTTGACGAGATACTCCAAAATTGATCGATTTTGTAGCTATCGAGTTCTTGTTTCTGTGATTGCTTCTAGTTCCAATATAATTTTTCCTTCCTCGTCAAGTTCTGGCAATATCGTTTGAACTAGGAGCTTGTCGCCTATAACCTTCTTTAAACATGAAACATGGAAAACTAGGTGCAATTGAGAAGTTGCAGGAAGCTCCAATTTGTATGCCATAGTAGCAATCTTTTGCAACACCTTGTATGGACCATAATACTTTGGTGATAATTTATTATCCCTCTTAGCTTGCTTGAGGGACATTTGCTTATATGGTTGTAGCCATAGGAATACTCAATCACCTACCTCAAAGCTTCTTTCGCTACAATGTTGATCTGCCTATTGTTTCATTCTATTATGTGCCAACACAAGGTTATCCTTTAAGAGTTGGAGGACTTGTTGTTGATTTTCAATGTGATGTTCCACTCCTTGAACCTTAGAACTTTCTCTTAAATATGATGTGATGGATGGTGGCTGATATCCATAAAGTGCCATAAATGGGGTCA
>APFE030453797.1:43931-56999 GCA_000404065.3 Pinus taeda | reverse complement strand
TGGAAGGAAGTGTTATACCACCATTTAGCCAGAGGCAACCATTTGACCCATTGTGTTTGTTTATCAGATACAAACCAATGAAGATATCCTTCCAAACATTTCTTTCCTATCTCAGTTTTCCCATCAGATTGAGGATAATAAGATGGTTATGAGCTAACTGAGTACCAAGACAAGAAAATAATTTTGTCCAAAAATTTCCAATGAAAATGGGATATTTGTCACTTAAAATAATCTTTGGGTTTCCATGTAGCTTTTGAATTGTTTCCATAAATGCAGTAGAAACTGTACTAGATTTAAATGGATGTGATAATGCACAAAAGTGTGCATACTTGGTAAGTTTGTCAACTACCACCATGATGACACTCTTTCCCTCAGACTTGGGTAAACCTGTGATAAAATCCATTGAAACCTTCCCCCAACGTTGGCTTGGAATGGATAAAGGTTGTAATAGACCCGGTGTCTTAATTGTTTCAACTTTATTTTGTTGGCAAACCAGACATTCCGCCACAAACTTTTGAATATCCGATTTAAGGCCATCCCGAAAAAATTCCTTCTTAACCCTCTGATAAGTTTTTAAAAATCTTGAGTGCCCTCCTAAGGTAGAAGTGTGCAATTCCATAAGAAAATTTTGTTTTATCTAGGAATTCTTACAGAGGTATAAGCAATCTTTGTACCATAACGAATCATATTTCCAACTAAATGTACCAAATGTACAAGAATCTTGTTGTAACTTTCGAATAAGTGCCCACACTTCCTCATCATTCTTCCATTCCTCCCTTGCTTCTTTTTTTTTAATTTCGTTGGAGAATAGAAATGGTGCACAACAATGCTTCCACATCCTCATCTTTTCTTGAGAGTGCATCTGCCACCACATTTTTCTTCCCTTTTTTGTAGATGATTTCAAAGTCATAACCCAACATCTTTGTGACCCTCTTTTGTTGTTCTTGAGAGGATAATCTTTATTCAAAAAGTATTTAAGGCTATCATGATCCACTTTTATCTTGAGGTGTCTTCCCATTAGGTAGGGTCGCCATTTGTTAAGTGCACGGAGTATTGCCAACATTTCCTTCTCATAAATAGCTTTGTGTAAAAACTTTCCCTTGATTGGACGACTTTCAAAAGCAATGGGTCTTTGATCTTGCATTAAAACAGCACCAATTCCATTTCCTGAAGCATCACATTCCACAATAAAGGTTCTTGTGAAGTCCAGTGTAGCTAAGACTGGTGCTTGGCACATTACCTCTTTAAGATGTTCAAAGACCTTTGTTGCTTCTGAAGTCCTTGAAAATGCATCTTTCTTCAATAATGTTGTTAAAGGTGATGCTATTCTCCCATAATTCTTAACAAACTTGCGATAATACCCTGTCAACCAGAGAAATCCTCACAGATTCTTTATGGATGTGGGGATTTTCTATTCCTTAATGGCTTTAATTTTGCTAGGGTCTACCTTAACTCCTTCATGAGATACAATATGACCCAGATATTCCACCTCTTGTACTCCACAGAAACATTTGGATCTTTTTTCATATAATTGTTTCTCCTCCAACAGTTGTAGCACCCTGTCAACATGATCCTTCCAAGACTTGATGTAGATTAATATATCATCAAAAAATACTAACACAATTTTTCTAAGGAATGGTTTGAAAATGGAATTCATCAAACCTTGAAATGTAGAAGGTGCATTGGTAAGGCCAAAAGGCATGACCAAAAATTCATAATGACCCTGATGAGTTCTAAATGTTGTTTTCAGAATGTCTTCAGTCTTCATTCTGATTTGATGATATCCTGAATGAAGATCCAACTTGGTGACGTAAATTGATCCATGTAATTCATCTAGTAATTCATCAATGACAGGAATGGGAAACTTATCTTTAATAGTGAGGTTGTTAATCTCCCTATAATCTAGACACATGTGATATGATCCATCATTCTTGTGCACCAATACTACTAAATCAGAGAAAGAACTTTGACTCAGTTGAATTATACTAGCCTCTAGCATTTTTGCAACCATACGTTCAATTTCACTCTTTTGGGCATAGTGATATATGTACGGCCTGATGTTTGGAGGAACACTTCCTTGAATTATATGAATAGCATGATCATGATCATGAATAGGTGGGAGACCTTTGGGAGTCTCAAATACCTTGGAATGATTATCCAAGGCTTTTTGGAGATCCAGAGAAATAGATGATTCCAATGTGGAAACATCTAGCGAACATACTCTTTGTTCCTTTTTTAGAAGCTTTGTCATACCATTAGAGCTGATTATCTTTCTCGGTTTCCCTGTAATACCCCTTAATTCAAATTCCTTCCCTTCCGCAAAAAATTTCATGAAAAGTTCTTGAAAATTAAAAGCTATTGTACCCAAGAATTGTAGCCTTTGGACTCCTAGTACAACATCAGCTCCTCCCATTGGAATGGAAAGCATTGGGCTAGTCAATACATATTCTCCCATGGATAGCTTGATATTATGGCACTTTCTAGAGCAATTTATTGCTCCTCCATTTGCAACGATCACTTGACACTCTGGTGCTAGATATAAGAAGCAATTTAATTCTTTTGCTACCTTACAATGAATAAAATTGTGGGTACTTCCTGAATCAATCAACTCAACACTATTACTTTTTTCTTCTTGATTTGTCCTTCTACCTTAATTGTTTGAGGAGTGGTAATTCCCGCCAATGCATTACAAGATATGGTCGGATTCATTTCTTCTTTATCTAGGCTTTGTTCGTGGAGCATATCCTCTTCTTTTGACCTTTCTTGCTCCTTTTCTTCTTCCTCTTCACAATCTATGTAGAATAATTTCTTCTTAGCACACTTATGACCTTTAGTGTATTTTCTATCACAACTATCACAAAGCCCTTTTTCTCTTTTTTTATTCCAATTGTTGTGGTGTCAACCTTATAGGTTGTGGAAGACTACGGGCAACAACACTTCTACCTTTATAGTTGTGAGTCGTATGCTTCCCGGTTGCCATAATTTTTCTTTCCATTCTTCTTGCTAACCTAAATTCCTTCTCTAATGAATCAGGTTTCCAAAGGGGAAGATCATGTTGGATATTATCCTTTAAAGTCCCTATGAAAACATCAATCCTATGCTCCTCTAGAATATTTTTTACCCTTATGTTCAATTTTTGGAACACCTCAATGTGCTCCATTATTGAACCCTTTTGTTTGAGACTTATTAATTGGCTAATAAAAGTGTTGCTTTTTATATCCTCATAATTTGCTATCAATTCTTCCGTAAAAATTTCCCAAGTGATAATTTGTTTACGAGAGCAAAGCCATTGATACCATACAAACTGATTTGGTTCCAAATATAAAGTTGCAATACGTACCTTTTGTGTGTTTTGCACATTATTGAGATCGAAAAATTGTTCCATCTGTAATATCCATGTTGTGGGATCCTTGTCATCAAACTTCCTCATATCTATTTCTAAAATATGGTGGGTCTTTAATCCCACATTAGATTCTATGAAATCATGATTAACAATTCTTTTGTCCTCATCATGAGTTTCCTTTACTACCTTTTCACCATTAGTAAGTATTTCTTGTAGAAAATTTGTCAAAACTGTCTTCAAATCTGCCATGTGTGTCTTCAAATCTATCTTCAAATCTGCCATGTCTATATTCAAATCTGTCTTCAAATCTATCTTCAAATCATCCATCTTAGCTTCCATGCCCTTTATCTTAGATTCCATGCCATTTATCTTGGATTCTATTAGTCTTGTAATTTTGATATATCATGTAGCATTTCTTCTTTTTCTTCATGAGTCATGCTAGAGCTTTCAGGTAGCTTACTAGGTGTTTGCACTTTCTTTCCTCGGGGTATCAATTATAGATAATAATGTTCTACTATGCCCTTTGAATTCCTTCAAAATAAATTTTCGAACCAAGCTTAAGCAAAAATTTAAAAAAATCTACACACCTTTTTTCACTTTGTAGGAGCTCGACATTGTCTCTGATGTATCTCTGTACTTTCAGATCATCTAGTTCTAAAAATGTGATTTGAAGTAGCCCTCTATGCTCTCTTTCCAATGCCACCAGTCTTATCCAAATTGGATTCTCCAAGGAAGATTTATGTTAAATCTCCCACAATGACCTGATTATAGACCTGTTCCGTAGAGTGAAATTGTACGACGTGCCACGAGTCACTGTTTTTACCTTTGGCTCGGAAAAATATATACAAGAAACTACATTCCGTCCTCTTATAGTACCTTCTTACAAAATTTCAATCCGATGCTTAGAGAGAAAGGTATGACGATTTTCCCCAGGTCACCTGTTTGGAATGTAATTCAGGAGTCTGCAAAAATACCAACGTCCTCAGATCATATCTCTGCAAACATAGCACAAAAAGCTTTGAAATTTGGACCCGAGGTTCAACACGGTTTCTTCTCAAATGGGTTTTGTTTTTTTATATTTTAAAACATTTTAGAAAAAAAGTTATAGTGAAAATTCCACAATGACCTATCTGGAGCAGCGAAACCCTAGAATCCAAAGCTCTGATACCAAATGTTATGAAACCAACTCAAGAAAAATATGGAAAGGATAGATCAACAGCTTAGAATTCAACCTCTTCGAGGGGGAAACCTCCTTTACATTACATAAATGAACAATTCTTGGATGATTCAAATGGCAAAACCTCCTTTCTATATGTAGGAGTCTAAGGAGACACAATATAACTCATCCGACCTAAAAATAATAATATAAAGCCACAAAAATAACAATAGAGGGATTCCATGGGGCATAGTAATAACAATATGGGGACAATAGGGACACAATATTAATAAGGGATACAACTACAATAGTAATGGGGTAATCACTAGTATTATAGGGACCCAACATTCACCCTCCAACAAAGTTGGGTGCACTCCAAAAGCACAAATCCCCTTAAATGTCTCGAATGGTGCCCTCCAAGAATGGTTAGGTCTTCCTAGAGTGCACTCCTTTGACTTGAAGAAGTGCACCATCTTTGATTGCACTAGTGCACCCTAAAGACCTAAATCTCAACCCTTCTGCCTTTCCCTATGCGCAATGTTCCCTCTTGGACTTCTTCAGTTCACTATAGCACCTTTTAGGCATGAATCTTCAACCTCCATCCTTTAGCAATGTGTCCTGCACCCACTCTAAGATCTCTGGAGAAAATGAGTGCAACTTGAAGGCACGAATCCTCAACCTTCAACCTTCAGGAGTGCACCCTGCACCCTCCCTCTCTCCCTTGAGTGTATAGCGCACATGGGAAACCCAAATATTTCACATTCATCCTTTGAACTTGCAACATGTTCCCTGCCTTGAATGCCTTACTTGTTAGTGTGCATGAGCACATGCTGAAACCCTGAAGACCCTCCTCCTAAACCCTAAACCATTCTAATGCATCCTTGTACCATGTAGCTCCATTGACTATTTTAGGCGTGACGAAAAGGAATGAAGAGGAAAATTTGCATATAACATGGTAGAGTATGATATTTTCAAATAGATAGTTTCTTGTCATGAGTGATTGTAGAAACAAGTATTCTCGGGACCTAATTGCAAGCACACATAAGGAAGATCCGGCAGAAGAGGATGCACAAAGGAAGCACAAGAAGAACAAATAACATGCTTGATCAAAGCACCATGAATACTCCTCATAGGGTGGAAGCACCATGATTAGATGATGATAAAGAACAAACATAGTGGAAGACATGCCACTACTAAAGCAAGTCCATGTCAATTTTCATATATGAGGATGTGGAAGACAAAATTTATCATTTTAATCATTGTATAAGACAAACGAGTAGAATTCCAAGAGTCGTGTAAACTTAAGAGTCACGGAAGTCCAGAGGACATGTAATATCAAAAGTCACATGTAATTTCAAAAATCATTTGGAACTTCAAAGGTTGTAGAATTCCAACGGTCACTAGAAGTTAGAAAGTCAAGAGTCATGAGGATATGAAAGATCACTCCTCAAGATATAAATAGGTTCTCATTGATCATGTAAAGGAATTTTAACCTTGGCTTCTCCCATAAGGCATTATAAATGCAAAGTTGGTACTTTTGGGGAGAAACTAGTGGCTCCAATGCTCCACTATTGGAGCAAGTGATGTTCATTGTATTCATGCATCTCAGGACTTTTATTTAATATTTGAATTCTTATGGTCAGCAAGTTTTCATACATGGATTATGAATGTTTGTAAGACTATTCTATGAATGTTTATGGTTCACTTTTACTTTCACCAGTGCTAAGGTAGTTGAACTATTTCGGTTATTTTAGTGCTTATCTTGTTGAGAATCTTTTGTTAGGTTATAACGACCATCGCATCTCTATGGACTATTCCACTAGGTGTTAGAATAAACATTCTCGTATACATGTGTATTTATTAAGGTGGTACTATTACCTCTCTCTTTGAGACTCACCCCCTTCCTATCTATAATAGAAGAAATTTTATGTACCTACAATTGAACATTCACGAGGCACACTAGCTTACTTTTCGAAGGAAGATATGTGATTATCTCTCTTGTTGATAGCTAAATCCAAGGTAGATATTTAAGTAGACGTTATTTGAGTCAAATTTTGGATGGGTCTCCTATCCCAAATGATGTGAGGCCTAATTAGGACCTCATACCAAGGATACCCCTTTTGAATGTTGGTAAGTACCATGCTCACCATTGATGTTATCCTTAGAGGAGGAGTGACACGGGATATTTTTTTGAATGAGTTCAAGACATCCAAGCCACCTACATTTGATGAAGAGTTGAAGAAAAAGAAAGATGTAGAGGCATGGTTTCTTAGAATGAAGAAATTATTTGAGCTTCATGACTATATAGATAACATGAAGTCCAAGATATTTTTTTTGAACCTCAAGGGGAAAGCATACATTTGGTGGGAAGGTGTGAAGTGTGTCAGGCACATTAGGACAGAGTAGGTGAATTGGCATGAATTCAAAAGACTCTTCAAGAAGAAGAACATGTAATAGAGGTACTACGATAGTATGGCAAAGGGGTTCTCGAATATTCATTTGAGAAATTTTTATCATCAGGTATGCATCAAAGAGGAGGACATCTACAAGACTTCTTTATAGACCAGATATGGACATTATGATTTTTTCTTAGTTCCTTTTGTTTTAACTAATGCTCGAGCTACTTTCATGTGTTTGATGAATAGTGTGTTGTGTCCTTATTTGGAAAAACTTTGTGATTGTATTCATTGATGATATATTGATATATTCTAAGAATCATGAAGATAATTTCAAACACTTAGCATAAGTATTGATATTGCTAAGAGATCATTAGTTGTATGCCAAGCTTAGTAAATGCAGTTTCTTTCAGACATAGGTACATTACTTGGGACATGTTGTTTCCAAGGAAAGGATAATAGTCGATCTGGAAAAGTATAAGAGATATCATGTAATGGGAAGCTCCTAGGAATGTGGATGAGGTCATATCATTCATGGGTTTAGTAGCTTATTATAGGTTCATCAGGAACTTCTCATAGATCTCCTATCATATCACTTCTTTGTAGAGAAAGGGAAACAAATTTCAATGGATAGAGGAATGTGCAGCTATTTTTGAGAAGTTGAAGCAATTTCTTACAAATGCTCCAATTCTCAAGATTACATATCCAGATAAAGAGTTCATGGTGTGTACATATTCTTCTAAGAGAGGGCTTGGTGGAGTCCTAGTACAAGAGGGACATGTGGTATGCTATGAGTCAAGGAAACTAAATGAGCATGAGAAGAATTATCTGATGTTTTATCTTGAGTTGGTATTTATCATTCATTGAATATGTGGAGGAATTATCTTCTTCGTAGGAGGTTTTCATTGATGATTGATCATAGCGGTTTGAGATACTTTTTTGACCAACCTAATATGAATGTCAGACAAGCTAGGTGGTTTCCATGCTCAGTGAGTTTGACTTCAAGATCAAGCGCATTAAGGGTAAGGAGATGAAGGTTGCAGATTCTCTTAGCAAAGGAGAACAGGTAAATCATATAGCAATTATGAGTTCATATGGGACACATTTATAGGAACAGACCTTATAGGTAGGACAATAGGATGACATGTATAGCGATTTTAGGAACATGTTACAACAACAGGATACATGCAAACAGGATGTGGATTATCATCTAGTGACATATGGTTTGGTAAAATTTAGGGAAAAAATCTATGTACCGGTAAATAATGAGCTCAAGCACCTAATCTTGAGGGAATTCTATGTTAAGTTGTATTCAGGTCATCCAGGATATCAAAAGATGCTAACATCAATTAAGAAGTCTACTATTTTCCGAATATGAAGAAAGAGGTAGTCGTGTTTGTGTTGAGCTATGCTTTGATTTTCAACATGTACAAGCAGAGTGCAATCATCCAGGTGCTTACTGCAGCCGATTCTGATTTTGGAATGGAAATGGGAGGTCATTTCTATGGATTTCATTATAGGTTTTCAAAGAACATCTAGACTACATGTTTCCATCATGGTTGTGGTTGATAGGTTGACTAAGGTAGCTCATACTTCATAGCGGTTAATTCTATGTATTCATCTACTGAGGTAGCTTAAGTCTTCATGAGGGAGAGTGAAATTGCATGGTATTCCTAAGAGGATTATGATAGAAAGAGATGCCAAGTTCACTTCTAGGTTTTGGAAGGAGTTATTTGCAGGTTTGGGTACAAAGTTGGCCTTCAGTAAAACTTATCATCCATAGAGAGAAAGGGTCAACAAGATTTTGGAGGACATGTGGAGGATGTATGTTATGCACCACTAGAGGAGATTGGAGGAGTATCTTCCAATGGTGGAGTTTACTTATAATAATGGGCATCAGGAGACATTGAGGATTAGTTCCTTTGAGGCACTTTATGGGTGGAGTTGTAATACTCCCATCAACTAGAGTGATCTATTGAACAGGGTATTGATTGGACCATACACGTTGGCAAAGATGGAATGAGAAATGTAGGTTATAAAGAATAATATAAAGGAAACATGGGATAGAAAAAAGAGTTATGCAAATTAGAAAAATGTGTTCAAGGAGTTTTAGGTTTGGGAGCATGTGTACTTGTGCATGAAGCGCAAAAATATATCCTTGAGGATTGGATCATGTAGGAAGTTGGCACCTTGGTATTGCAGGCCTTTTGAGATCCTTGAGAGGATTTGACTAGTGGCCTACAAACTTGCACTGCCTCCAACAATGAAAGACCATGATGTTTTCCATGTTTCTTTCCTTAAGAAATATGCAAAAGATGTTGATCATGTGATTGACTGGTCTGTAGCAAGTAGAGCTAGATGGAGAATTCCAGTTAGAACCTCAGTGCATTTTATAGTGAAAATAGATCATGCTCCATAACTAAGAAATCAAGCAAGTTAAAGTGTAGTGGAAGCACTTTGGGCGCAATGAAGATACATGGGAGATGGTTGACCAGATGTGGGATTTGTATCCTTCATTTTTTTCCAATTGAGGCAAATAAGTTTTTGTATGTTTACATATTTATGTATGGTTGTTGTTGTAAATTGTTATGAAACCAGCTCACAAAAAGATAGAAAAGACAGGTCAACGCCTTAGAATTCAGCCTCTTCGAAGGGGCAACCTCCTTTACATTACACAAATGTATGGTTCTTTGATGATTCAAATGAAAAATCCTCCTTTCTATATATAGGAGTCTAAGGAGTCACAATATAACTCAGCCAACCTAACAATAATAATATAAAGGCACAAAAATAACAATACAGGGATTATATGGGGCACAATAATAACAATATGGGGATAATAGGGGCACAAAAATATTAATAAGGGATACAACTACAATAGTAATGGGGTAATCACTAGTATTGTAGGGACCTAACATGTCCCTCTCCTTCAAAAAATTGTTGTCCTCAATGCTTGAGTAGTTCTAGATGCTTCTATATAAAATTATCATCCTCCCATGTGGAATCTTTAGCGGATAAGTTCTTCCACTTGATAAGATAATCCAAAATTAAACGATTTCATAGTTGTCGAGTTCTTGTTTCTGTGAGTGCTTCGGGCTCCAATATAATTTTTCCTTCCTCGTCAAGTTCTGACAATATTGTTTGAACTGGGAGCTTGTCCTCTATAACCTTCTTTAAACATGAAGCATGGAAAATGGGGTGCACTCGAGAAGCTATAGGAAACTCCAATTTGTATGCCATAGTACCAATCTTTTGCAACACTTTGTACGGACCATAATACTTCGGTCATAATTTATTATCCTTCCTAGCTTGCTTGAGGGACATTTGTTTATATGGTTGTAGCCGTAGGAATACCAAATCACCTACATCAAAACTTCTTTCATTGCAATGTTGATATGCATGTTGTTTCATTCTATTTTGTGTCAACACAAGGTTATCCTTTAAGAGTTGGAGGACTTGTTCTTGATGCTCAATGTGATGTTCCGCTGGTTGAACCTTAGAATTTTCTCTTAAATATGATGTGATGGATGGTGGCTGATATCCATAAAGTGCCAAAAATGGGATCATTTTTGTGTCTGTATGGAAGGAAGTGCTATACCACCATTCATCCAGAGGAAACCATTTGGCGCATTGTTTTTGTTTATCAGATACAAAGCAACAAATATATCCTTCCAAACATTTGTTTACTATCTCAGTTTTCCCATTATATTAAGGATGTTAAGATGAGCTATGAGCTAACTAAGTACTGAGACAAGAAAATAATTCTGTCCAAAAATTTCTAGTGAAAATTGGGTCTCTGTCACTTACAATAATCTTTGGGTTTCCATGTAGCTTTTGAATTGTTTCCATAAATGTAGTAGATATTATACTGGCTTTAAATGGATGTGATAATGCACAAAAGTGTGCATACTTGGTAAGTCTATCAACTACCACCATGATGACACTCTTTCCCTCATACTTGGGTAAACTTGTGATAAAATTCATTGAAACCTCCTCCCAACGTTGGCTTGGAATGGATAAAGGTTGTAGTAGACTCGGGGTCTTAATTGTTTCAACTTTATTTTGTTGGAAAACCAAACTTTCTGCCACAAACTTTTGAATATCTTATTTAAGGCCATCCCAAAAAAATTCCTTCTTAACCCTGTGGTAAGTTTTTAAAAATCTTGAGTGCCCTCCTAAGGGACAATTGTGCAATTCCATAAGAATATTTTGTTTGAGTTGGGAATTCTTATAGAGGTATAAGCAATATTTGTACCATAACGAATCATTGTTCAAGCTAAATGTATCATATGTGCTGGAATCTTGTTGTAACTTTTGAATAAGTACCCACACTTCTTCATCATTCTTCCATTCCTCCCTTGCTTCGCTTATCCAATTTGTTTGGTGTTATGTAACCAGCTCAAGAAAAAGAGAAAAGATAGATCAACGCTTTAGAATTCAACCTCTTCGAGGGGGAAACCTCCTTACATTACATAAATGAACAATTCTTCGATGATTCAAATGAAAAAACCTCCTTTCTATATATAGGAGTCTAAGGATTCACAATATAACCCAGCCGACCTAACAATTAATAATATAAAGGCACAAAAATAACAATACAGGGATTCTATGGGGCACAATAATAACAATATGGGGACAATAGGGGCAAAACAATATTAATAAGGGGTACAACTACAATAGTAATGGGGTAATCACTAGTATTATAGGGACCTAACATTCTCAACTATCAAGAATCTCACAATTTAGCTAGTGGCTTTGGCATATTCCTTTGTAGCATCAGCCAATGCGGATGGATGTTTGCGCACATCAAACATGATCACTCATTCCTGAAAATGCACAGGAGATACATGGACATCTGGAGTGGGCACTCTGTGTGACTGCACAACTTTGTGTTGTGATTCGTCGAAGGATATGTTGTGCACATCTACTTACGAATTGTCTTGAAGGATTTCAGTGTCTCCTTGATCACTTAGGACTTGCTCTGCTCCCAAATCTGGTGAAGCCAGTGGATTGACCTCTTGGTCATTGGGAACGAGGTCCATATCCTGATCTTTCTCTGGTTGAACCACATCTGTGTCCATCTGTTCCAACATCTGTACAATCTCCTAAAAAAAGTCCTGCTCCTGTGACTTCCCACCCTATTTGCTATTTGTCAGTTGTTTTGATGAATGAATAACCTGTATTCGTGCAATTTCATCAATGTGTGCATGTTGCGCCTCCTATTGTTCTTATTCCTGTTGCGTTTCCTTCTCTCTTTTGCGCAACTCTTGTTCTTCTCTTAGTTGTTTCTTCAACTCCTACAACTTCCTCTCTGCTTCCTCCAATTTTTGCTTCTCCCTTTGTCTTTATGCAATCCTTCTATTACACTGTTGGCTTGTTGGGGCCTGACCCAAGTTTGGAGTGATTTATCCAAACAAATCCTGATACTACTAGCCCTTTTGGCAATAGTCCGTGGAGCACAGACTGAGGTCTCACTCGAAGTAGTATGTGATGGTGCAAGAACCAGGTTTGCACACCCTGGAGATGCCTTATGAGTTCAAATGGTCCACGGTTCAATGCTGCGCGCATGTCGCTACATGAACTTTCCCGTACCTCGCAGCCTAATATGTTTCCTTCACACAGCCCTACTCAGGGGTCGAACACTATTATTACCCTAGTCCTTACTAGTATTCCAATGTTAGTTGATCGTTTTAGCCTATGTATGTGCTTTAAGTTATACTTAACAACATAAATCGTTCATACAGGTGCGCGCAGTAAATAACCAGTCATGGAAAATTTTAGGGGCGAATGTTCGGCCTTTGGTGAAATTAAGGGGTTTTAAATTTTTAGTGGGCGAATATTTTGTATCATAGTACATTTTTACAAATCACCTCAAATAGCCCACCGTATTTTAAGGGAGGGTAAAAAAGGTAAATTTAGCCCTTGAAATTAGGAGTTACAACCTTCCATTCGCCCTAATTTTCAAGAATAGGTTTTATTTAAGTGAATCCTATGGGCCAAATACCATATTTATAAAAAGAGGTATGGTAAATTAATAAAAATATAAATAAATGAGAAGTATGGTAAATAAATAAAACACTTTTTTATATTTACTCCATAAGTCACCTTATATACATGCAAGGGTGTAAACAAATACAAATATAAGTAAAGTGGAGGTATGGTAAATAAATAAA
>APFE030453796.1:199108-249014 GCA_000404065.3 Pinus taeda | reverse complement strand
TCATGAAAATTTCTTGAAAATTAAAAGCTATTGTACCCAAGGATTGTAGCCATTAGACTCCTAGTACAACATCAACACCACCCATTAGAATTGAAAGCATTGGGCTATTCAATACATATTCTCCCATGGATAGCTTAATATTATGGCAATTTCCAGAGCAATTTATGGTTCCTCCACTTGCAACCATCACTTGACACTCTCGTGTTGGATATAGGAAGCAATTCAATTCCTTGGCTATCATAGAATGAATAAAATTATGGGTACTTCCTAAAGCAATCAACACTATTACCTTTTTCTTCTTGATATATCCTTCTATCTTGATAGTTTGGGGAGTGGTAATTCTAGCCAATGCATTACAAGATATGGTCAGATTCATTTCTTCTTTATCTAGGGTTTGTTCCTTGAGTATATCCTCTTCTTTTGACATTTCTTGTTCCTTTTCTTCCTCCTCTTCACAATCTACGTAGAATAATTTCTTATCAACACACTTATGACCTTTAGTGTATTTTCTATCACAACTGTAACAAAGCCCTTTTGCTCTTTTTTCTTCCAATTGTTGTGGTGTCAACCTTGTAGGTTGTGGAAGGCTAGAGGCAACAACACTTACATCTTTATAGTTGTGAGTGGTAGGCTTCTTGGTTTCTATAATTTTGCTTTCCATTTTTCTTGCTAACTTGAATGCCTTCTCCAATGAATTAGGTTCCCAAAGGTGAACCTCATGTTGGACATTATCATTTAAAGTCCCTATGAGCACATCAATTGTATGCTCCTCTGGAATATCTTTTACCCTTATGTTCAATTTTTGGAAGTCCTCAATGTGCTCCATCATTGAACCCTTTTGTTTGAGATTTATCAAATCCCTAAAAAAATTGTTGCTTTTTGTATCCTCATAATGTGCTATCATTTCTTCCGTAAAAATTGCCCAAATGACAATTTGTTTACGAGAGCAAAGCCATCGATACCATACAAACTGATTTGGTTCCAAATATAAAGTTGCAATGCATACCTTTTGTGTGTTTTGCACATTACGGAGATCAAAAAATTACTCCATCTGTAGTATCCATGTTCCGGGATCCTTTCCATCAAACTTCCTCATAACGATTTTTGGAACATGGTGGGTCTTCAATCCAACATTAGAGTCTATGAAATCGTGATTAACATTTCTTTTATTTTCATCATGAGTTTTCTTTACTACCCTTTCAGCATTAGTAACCATTTCTTATAGCAACTTATTCAAATTTATCTTCAATTCTTCCATCTTAATGTCCATGCCATCCATCTTAACTTGCATTCCATTCATATTAGCTTCCACACCATTTGTTTTGGCTTCAGTTACCTTTCATGAGAGTGAAATTTGTTGTACTTGGTCTTGTAATTTTGATATATCATGTTGCATTTCTTCCTCTTCTTCACGAGTCATGCTAAAGCTTTCAGGTTTCTTACTAGGTGTTTCCATTTTCTTTCTTCGGGGCATCAATTAATGCTAAAAATTCTTCATTGTTCCCTTTGAATTCCTTCAAACTAATTTTTCAAACCAACCTTATGCAAAATTTAGAAAAAACTACACGCTTTTTTTTTTTCACTTTGTAAGAGCTCGATATTGAATCTATTGTATCTCTGTAACTGCGGATCTCGAGTATCTGAAATCGCGTCCTGTAGTAGCCCTTTGAGTCCTCTTTCTAACCCTAAAAGTCTGATCAAGATTGGATTTCCAAGGAAGAGTTATGCCAAAGATTAGTTCAGTAGAGAGAACTTGTATACAAAAAACTATAGTCCGTCTTCTTTTTGAAACTTCTTATGAAATTTCAATCTGATGCTCAAAACAAAAGTTATGATAATTTTCCCCAGGTCACTTGTTTGGAATGTAATTCGGGAGTTTTCAAAAACCCTAACTTCCTCAGACCATATATCCAAAAATATAGTGATCCAAGCTCTAAAATTCGGACCCGAAGTTCAGAACGATTTCAGCTCAAATGGGTTTTTTTTTTTTTAGCTTCTGAAACATTGCAAAAAAAGAAGAAGGGAAAATTCCACGATGACCTGTTTGGAGCAACAAAACCATAGAATCCAAAGCTCTGATACCAAATGTTAGGAAACCAACTCACAAAAAGATAGAAAAAATAGATCAATGCCTTATAATTCAGCCTCTTCGAGGGGGAAACCTCCTTTACATTACACAAATGAACAATTCTTGGATGATACAAATGACTAAACCTCCCTTCTATATATAGGAGTCTAAGGGGTCAGAATATAATCAAGCCGACCTAACAATAATAACATAATGGCACAACAATAACAATAGTGGGTTTCGATGGGGCACACTAATAACAATATGGGGACAATAGGGGCACAATAATAACAATAAGGGATACAATGACAATAGTAATGGGGGAATCACTAGTATTATAGGGACCTGACAGAATCCATCCATTTGACACATTTTGCTAAATTCATAACCAAATAAGTCTATGAAATAGATAAGACCAACAATTCATTGTACAATTCATGGATGTAGGGGATTAGAGAATTGCAGACACATGACCAATACAGGGGCCCACAGACTAAGTCACCTTGTGAGTTGTTGTCCATTATTTGTTTTTAGTTGTCACTAAAATTACTCATGCGGAGTTCCATATATGTGACCCACGTGCATGTATGGCACATGCCTCCCCCCCGAATGGTATCTTGGCACTTATCCCTTCTAAAACTCATAAAGAAGAAAGGGGTGGTTTATGAGGCTTAGGAGCCAAGCCATATGCTCTAATCCATCGTTTTACCTTATAAGTTGAGTTAATATATGTGCAATTTATTCTCTACATTCGATCATTCCATTTTTTTCAATATATGTTGTACTTGTTTGTACTCCAAATTAACTCACGAAGGTGAAATTTTGGAGAGACTCACAGAATTTCAAGTTGCATCTCTCTTTTAAATATGTACAAGGTCATATGCTTTGATTTAAACCATGGGAGTTTGAGATTAAGTGTGTTTTTGTGGAAGAAAACACGTGATTTAGTGGTAATCAATAATGCAAACTTATGTCATGGCTAAGGAAAGCAACTTGAAGAAGTTGAATTTGTCCATGTCTTTGAAGGTTTCGAAAGACAAGGGTGCTTCAACCTGAGATATTTTGAGCTCTTTGGCTCTCGATGAGGATGGCATTAGCCCACCCTTAAATGAAAAGGGTTTGGACACCAAATCATGAGGATAGTGATGACGACAGTGACCGTGATGATGAATTTGAGGAGGAAAAGCAAGAGGATGATGTTTATCCATATATATGACTCATCTATTGTCAAAGATTGCAAATTGTTGTATATCTTGATATCTCTGTGTTTTCTTAAGTTTAAGTAGGTGGGGTCCCATTAATTAAAGTGTTATCATTGGTTGACATGGTCTTTCATATAAGTAGGTAAACAAAAGATTTGGCATTAAAAAAAAATGAATTCTCGTCACAATGTTTCAGTCTATATATATGTGTGTGTGTGTGTAGTAATTGACCAATAGAGAGGAATACCATGGGCAAAATCATGGGTTGGGAAAACCTAAAGCCCAAAAACCATGGGTAAATTTACTATTTTATCTCAATTTTACTTTAATTGTTAATTTATTTATTTTTATTTTACATTCTATTTTTTTTTTATATAATTTTACCAAGAAAAAATATTTACATAACATATGTATACTTATGATTCTAACATTTAACAAATATTCACATATTTAACTCCTACACATCTAACATCTACCACCTACACATATAACATCTAACACCTACACATCTCCTCTATTTTGGGCTGTATAGCACCTTTCGGCGCAATTATTATGATTTTCTAATGTAGGTTAGAAAAGGTGTGAAGAATATTTAAGAGGTGTAATTAAGGGGTGATGTCAATGTTGATAATGGATTGGATTATTGGATTGTAGGGTTATAGTTGTTTCATATAGGAAATAAAATTAGTAGGTGATTTGAATTTACTATACTTCAATAATAGTGTTATGAAAGAAATGTATGGCAAAAGATGTATGTTTCGGTCTAAGTAATTAAATTATAAAAAATATTGAAATGAAATGTCAAGAGGGCTTGGTTATTTGGTAATGTGAGGATGTTGGATAACCCCATCAAGTTTCAAATTCCCCCATATAAATGTTTTTCTCCTCATAGGCCATCTGCCTTGTGCATGTAGTCCTTTCAAGCAGTTGTGTCAAACACAAGTTCTAAGTGACATTTGTGGACTATATACCACTACCCACAATTTCGTAGCCAAAGGGATCTTCCTTTGAGTGATATAAGCCATCTACATTGCATTGTAATATTCCTAGATTAGGGAAGGGAATGCTTTTTGCACATCAATAATAGGAAGTAGCTTGTGAAGAAAAAATAAAAGAAATGTGATGCCAATCCAAGCTAAATAAATAAAATAAACATCACAACCATGAGTGCCTAATACAAGACATTAGAGTGCAAATTATCACAAGTGTATTATCCATTCAAGGAACATGGAGTTGTTAGGTAGCTCTCAAATACTAAAAGATGGTGTTTGGTGTGGAGTTATTTTCTACAGTAAAAAGTAGTGTTAAATTACTTACAAGTTCAAGATTACAAGTTATAAAAATTGTATGTGTATACAGTCTAGGAATGTTGACCAACCTTGAAGTTTACTATTATGTTCCCACCAATATAAATTTCCACTAGAAGAATGTAATGAGAAAAATATGCGGAAACTAATGACTCAAATACACTTCTCTATAACATACAAGAAAAATCAATTCTAGCATTGTGAACCTTTCCTCATCTCTTAGAAAATCTTAGTGATGGAGTTGTTCTTTACAATGAAAAGTGATGTTAAATTACTCACTGGTTCAAGAGTACTAGTTATAAAAAAAAATTGTGTACACAAATTAAGAATGTTCACCAAACTTTGAAATTCACCATTATGTTCCCATCAACTTAAACTTATAACAAGAGTATGTAATGAGAAAAACGCAATTCACAATTATGTTATGATCAACTTAAACTTACAACATAATTATTTAATGACAAAAATGTATGGGAATCGTCAATCAAAATACAAGTTTTGGAAAACACTTCCCTATACCATATAAATAAAATCAATTCTAATGTTATGAATCTTAACTCATCTCTATCTGAACTCTAGAAAATCATTTGCAGACCTAAAGAGCATATTCTTAATAAAATTTACATCTAAATTACTAAGTTAGCTAAAAAGGCCTTGTTATGTATTATTTAGTACGCTTTAGTCATTTACATTATTCTCTAGATTTGGATCTAATTGCTAAATTCCTAACTGAATAAGACTATGATATAGATAAGGCCATCAAATCATTGTAAGGTTCATGCATGTAGGGGATTAGAGAATTACCGACACATGACCAATACAGGGGCCCACAAAGTAAGTCACCTTGTGAGTTGCTGTCCATTAATTGCTTTTAGTTGTCACTACAACTGCTCGCGCAGAGTTCCATAAATGTGACCCACCTGCATGTATGACACATGCCTCCCCCCTTGTTATAGCACCATTTACCACCCTTGGTAGATTTTATGCTCTATGATATGGCATAGGGCAACCCTTCCCTGCTAGACTTGGTCCATTTTCTAGAAAAGCAATATTTTAAATCCCATACGTGATTATGCCCTATCTAAAGCACGTGTACACATAGATCAACCTATACCTAAATCGCGTATATGTGTTAAAACATTAAAAAATATATAATCTCCCTTAATTCGGGCAGGGTTTACGGGTTTGACTGGATACCCACCTGCTATAGCCCGTGGCCCAACTGTTTCCCAACTGGTAAAAAAAAATAAAATAAAATAATAATAATAATAATAATAATATTGAGAAGTATAAATACATCTCCATGGGAAGGCCTAAAGGAGGGAGGAAGGATTAGATATTGATATTATAGTCGATTACATCCCTGATCAAGTCTGAAGATATCTTTGTGCCTTCTGCACTCCCAGTCATAGGAAACCCCTGTTTCCTTCTTGAGATGTTAATCATCCCTTCATGACATCCTTGTGTATACTTATAGAGGAGGATTGTTGAGGAATAGGCAGGATGGATCCAGAGAACGGTTTCACTTGGAGCTGGCGGACAACTCAGGTTGTAGTTCTTTCATATTTTCTTTAGCTTACATTAATAAAGAGGCGCTATCTTGTTCTTGATGATTATGGTCTTTATGCATTTATTTATGGCATGATTTGCTTATAAAATCTCACGTTAATGCTTATTTGCTTACATGCTTATATGATCTAACCTTGATATCATGAACATGCTTTCAGGTTTTTTTTTGGTGTATATGCTTTTCCTTGAATAAATTGCAGGCCTTAAAGCGCAAGGAAGAAGCAGAGGGTTTGAACCCTACGAGAACGACCTCAAACGTAGGACCTATGGGTAAGACCTTTTGTAACAAGTTTAATTGTTTAAATATTAGGACTGCTTGTTTGTGTGTCTCTTTATGTTGTATTCCCTCCGCTCTATTGGGGTTCCCAACCCAAGACCCTAGGGTGATTCTACCTAAAACAACCCCAAATGGTGCCGTGACATTTATCCCTTCTGAAACTAATAACCAAGAAAGGGGTTGTTCATGAGGTTTAGTGTTAGGTCCCTATAGTACTAGTGTAGCCCCCTTAATTTTATTGTTGTGCCCATGCAGTCCCCATATTGTTATTATTATGCCCCATAGAAGCCCACTATTGTTATTGTTGTGCCCTTACATTATTATTGTTATGTAGGCTCTGATTATATTGTGACCCCTTAAACTCCTATATATAAAAATGAGGTCTTGTCATTTGTATCATCCAAGAATTGTTCATTTATCTAATTTAAAGGAGGTTCCCCTTTGAAGAGGTTAATTTTTAAGTTGTTGATCTATTTTTTCTTATATTTTTTGAGTTGGTTGCATAACATTTGGTATCAGAGTTTTGGATTTTAGGGTTTCACTGCTTCAAACAAGTCATTGTGGAATTTTCGCTATAACCTTTTTCTTACGAAGATTCAGAAGCTGAAATTGTGACCACATGGAGTCGAAATATTGGTGAACTTTGTGCCTGAATTTCACATCTTGGTTTGCTATATTTTCTAATATATGGTTCGAAGAAGTTAGGATTTTTTCATGCTCCATAATTCAATCTCATATAGGCGATCTAGGGAAAATTGCCATAACTTTCATTTCAGGCATCAAATTTGAATTCTGTGAAAAGTGGTTGAAAATACATGGATTGTAGTTTTTTGTATAGTAATTTTAGAGATGAAGGTTGAAACAGTGACACTTGGCATCCCATACAAATTTTCTCTATTGAACTAGTGCATAATCAGGTCATCGATGGAGATTTGGCATAACTCTATATTGAGGAATCCAATATTGGTATGACTTATGGCATTCGAAAGAAGACTCAGAGGGCTACCACAGGATGAAATTTTAGACATTGGAGATCTGAAATTACAGATATACAACAAATTCAATATCAAGCTCCTACAAAGCAAGAAAAATGTGTGTGTGTGTGTGTTTTTTAATTTTCATAAGTGTTGTTTGAAAAATCAGTTTGAAGTTATTCAAGGGGCATAGTGAAGCATAAATATCATTGTTTGATTCCAAAATGACTGGAAGCAATAAAATGACAACACCTAGTAAGCAACCAAAAATCTCTACTACGACACATGAAGAAGAGGAAGAAATGCAACATGATATATCAAAATTACGAGACCAAGTGCAACAAATTTCGCTCTCACAAAGAGTAACCAAAAATGAAATGGAAGATAAGATGGATGGTTTGAAGAATGGTTTAAAATTAAACATGGAAGGTTTGAAGGATGCATTAAAAGCATACACGGAAGGTTTAAAAGATGGTTTAAAAGTAGGCATGGAAGGTTTGAAGGAAGGTTGGACAAAGTTGCTACAAGAAATGCTTCCTAATGGCGAAAAGGTATTAGATGAAACTCATGATGAGAACAAAAGAAATGTTAATCATAATTTCGTAGACTCTAATGTTGGATTGAAGACCCACCATATTCTAACTATTGATATGACGAATTTTAATGGCAAGGATCCGGTAACATGGATACTACAGATGAAGTAATATTTTGATCTCCATAATGTGCATCACACACAATAGGTACGCATTGCAACATTATATTTAGAACCCAATCAGTTTGTATGGTATTGATGGCTTTGTTTTCGTAAACCACTTGTCACTTGGATAATTTTTACGGAGGAAATGATAGCACATTATGAGGATACAAAGAGCAAAATTTTATTTAATCAATTGATCAATCTCAAACAAAAGCACTTAGTGGCGTAGCACATTGAGGACTTCCAAAAATTGAATATAAGGGTAAATGATATTCCAAAGGAACATAGGATTGATGTCTTCATAGGGACTTTTATAGGATAACATCCAACATGAGGTTTGCCTTTGGGAACCTGATTCATTGGAGAAGGCATTCAGGGTGGCAAGAAAAGTTGAAAGCAAAATTATGGCAACAAGGAAGTCTACCACTCATAACTATAAAGATGGAAGTGTTGTTGCTTCTATCCTTCCACAACCTACAAGGTTGACACCACAACAATTGGAAGAAAAAAGAGAAAAGGGTCTTTCTTACAATTGTGATATAAAATACATTAAAGGTCATAAGTGTGCCAAGAAAAAAATATTTTACATAGATTGTGAAGAGGAGGAAGAAAAGGAACAAGAAATGTCAAAAGAAGAGGATATACACCAGGAACCAACCCTAAAGATAGAATAAATGAATCTGACCATATCTTGCAATGCATTAGTAGGAATACCACTCCTCATACTCTCAAGATAGAAGGAAATATCAAGAAGAAAAAGGTAATAGTGTTGATTGATTCGGGTAGTAACCATAATTTTATTCATCATAAGATAGCCAAGGAATTGAATTACTTCCTATATTCAACACCAGCGTGTCAAGTGATGGTTGCAAATGGACGAACTATAAATTTCTTTGGAAAATGCCATAATATCAAGCTAACCATGGGGGAATATGTATTGAATATTCCAATGCTTTCCATTCTAATGGGTGGTGTTGATGTTGTACTTGGAGTCCAATGCTTACAATTTTTGGGTTCAATAGCTTTTAATTTTTAAGATTTTTTCTTGAATTTGTTTTGGGAAGGAAAGGAAGTTGAATTAAGGGGTATCGCAAGGAAACTAGGAAATATAATCAACTCTAATGGAATGGCAAAGCTTCTAAAGAAAGAACAACGGGGCGTAATTGCATAATTATGCTCACTAGAGGTTCAAACATCAAAATCATCTATTTCTCCATATCTCCAAAAAGTATTGGAAAATCATTCCAAGGTATTTGAGACTCCTAAATGCCTCCCACCTATTCGTGATCATGATCACGCTATTCATTTGATTCCAAGAATTGTTCCTCCAAACATAAGGCCTTATAGATATCCCTATGCCTAAAAGAGTAAAATGAATGTATGATTGCACAAATGCTAGAGGCTGGTATAATTCAACCTAGTCAAAGTTCTTTCTTTGCTCCAGTAGTATTGGTGCATAATAAGGATGGATCATGGTGCATGTGTCTGGATTATAGGGAGATCAAAAAGCTCATTATTAAAGATAAATCTCCTATTCCTGTCCTTGATGAATTGTTGGATGAATTGCATGGAGCAATTTACTTCAACAAGCTGGATCTTCGTTCAAGATATCATCAAATTAGAATGAAGACTGAGACATTCTGAAAACAAAATTTAGAACTCATGAGGGTTATTATGAATTTTTGGTCATGCCTTTTGGCCTTACCAATGCACCTTCTACATTTCAAGGTTTGATGAATTCCATTTTCAAACCCTTCCTTAGAAAATTTGTGTTAGTATCTTTTGATGATATACTAATCTACAACAAGTCTTGGAAGGATCACGTTCAACATGTTGATAGGGTGCTCAAACTATTCGAAGAGAAACAATTATATGCAAAAACCTCCAAATGTTTCTTTGGAGTACAAGGGGTGTAATATTTGGGTCATATTGTATTTCGTGAGGGTTTTAAGGTAGACCCTACCAAAATTAAAAGCATTAAGGAATGGAAAATCCCCACAACCATAAAGCATCTTCAAAGATTTCTTGGGTTGATAGTGTTTTATCGCAAGTTTGTTAAGAATTATGGGAGAATAGAAGCACCTCTAACAAGATTATTAAAGAAATATGGCTAATTCTCTAGACCGGATCGTAGCCGAGCTCTGCATCCTGAGAAGCCCGCAACCAGCGGGAGCTGAGTCTGCGTGCGCAGCTCCTCGTGCCCTGAGCCTGCGTGCGCAGCTCCTCGTGCCCTGAGCCTGCGTAGGTGCCCACGGGTAGACCTGTCTGGAGCCTGCGTGGGTTCTTGCAGAGGTTTCGTCTTTGCACCTACGGAGATCCGTCGAGAGACTTGCTCCCGGCCGCGGCCGCCTTGGTTGGTGATTTTGATTCCCCATGGAGGAGCCTTCTCCTCCTCTCCCCTCTGCAGCAGAGGCCTTCAAATCACTTCTAGCCTCCCTGCCCAAGAAGAAATCCTCAGAAGCAGCAAAGTTTGTGAAAAGGTTGGAAGATATCCCGGAGATCGCCCTCCCGCCGAAAGGGCCGATCCAAGTAGCTCTCTCTTTGGCAGATCAGGCTCTGGTAGGACAGTTTACAAGACTCTGGCCTTCCCCGAAGACGACTGAGAGCTGGGTTGCCAGGAACTGGGCACCTCTGATCCAAAATAAGGTAACCTCTTACTTCCTTGGGAGAGGCTACTTCTTGTTTGAGTTTTCTGCAAAAGAAGACAAAGACCTAATTTTCAGGAATGCCCCTACTTCATGGGCCCCCAAGTGCTGTACTTAAACAAATGGACACCAAACTTTGATCCGGCGGTGGACGTGCCAACAACAGTCCTGGTGTGGGTGAGGCTCCCCAACCTACCAGTTCACTGCTGGAACTGGGATTCTTTGAAGCATATCGGCAACACCCTGGGAAAATTCATAGACAAGGCTAACAACAAGGATCAATATGACTACGCTAGAATTTGTGTAGAGGTAGATCTGGAGGTCGGACTGCCAGAAGCCGTCAAAATAGTGGTTGGTCCCTGGTCTCATATACAGAAACTGGATTATGAACAACTGCCATTCAAATGCTGGAAGTGCCATGTCTAAGGGCATTTCGCCAGGGACTGACTGTCCAAAGGGGTGGAAGAAAAAGGAAAGGAATATGGATGGAACCAGGCAAACAGATCCAAAACCTCTCACAAGAAGAACACAACTAGCAGTGCCAAGAACCCGCAAGAGGGCATTGCTCAAAAATCAGCTAGGGAAAGCCAAGGAAATAAATTTGAAATCCTTGGAACTGAAATCATGACCACACAGGAAACAAAAGTGCCAAAGGAGAAATCTGCCCCAAAAGCTTCCCCCTCCACCAAAAGTATTCCAGAGGGGAAGGCCCCCGAAGAAGAGGGGGAAACCCAAGAGTCCGAAGAATCAGAGGAAGAAGGGGAAATTGGGGAATCCTAGTCCTCTCCCAGAAGATCTATACGAGGGCGCAAAACTGAAAAAAGAAAAGAAAAGAAAAGAGAGCAAGAAACCTACAAGGACAAACTCCAGGGCAGCCAGCCAATGCTAGAGAAGCTCCTATCTAAAACCCTGAAGGTGACTAGGATTCAATCCCAGGGCTCCAAGGGAGCTCTCCAAGGCAGAAATAAATAATGAAGTTTGTCTCCTGGAATTGTAGGGGGATGGGTACCTCATCAAAGGAAGAAGCAATGCACAGCTTAATAAGATTGGAATCCCCAGATATCCTCCTCATCCAGGAGACCAAGTTGGAGGACTCAACCTTCCTTCAAGTAAGCAAAAAATTGTGGAAAAAAAATGGAGCACATGCAGTGTCTGCCTGGGGAGCGTCGGGAGGACTTGGGACGCTCTGGAACTCAAACAAGTTTTCACTAATCTCTGAATCTCTAAATACCCATTGGATTTTTTTAAAATTGCAACATCTAGAAACAAAGGAGATTATTTGTATATTCAATGTGTATGCTCCTAACAATGCAGGGGAGAAAAATAACTGTTGGGACTCCATCAAAAGCCTAGCAGATCTAGAAAACTTAGGAAACATTATCATTGCCGGAGATCTAAATCTCACACTTCGAGCCTCAGAAAAAAGAGGAGGCAGCATAGTCAGGGATTTGGCAAGAGAATGGGCTGAAGATCTCATGCAAGAATGGGACTTGCTATACATAAAACCAGTCACAGGCACGTTCACCTGGTCAAACAAGAGAGTGGGGCCGGGACACATAGCAGCAAGACTGGACCATTTTCTTGTTCAAAGCTCCTTCCTTCTCTTGGGGCTGGAGGCTAGAATGTCCATTCTCCAAAGCAATGTCTTAGATCATAAGCCTATATGTCTAGAACTGATTCCTTCTAAGGATCTAGGGAATATACCTTTCAGGTTTAGTTCCCTATGGACCAAAGAGACAAATTTCTTGCAAAAGATTAGAGAATGCTGGAAGGAGCCGATCAAGGGATCTTCATTCTTTGTATGGGAGGAAAAACTTCGCAGGGTTAAAAAGATGCTAAAGGGCTAGGTAAAGACCTTACCTAATCCTGCAGTGGACAGGAAAAAAATTCAAAAAGATCTGGAAATCCAGCACCTTCATTTGGAAGTTGCCAAAATCACCAAAGAAGAGCTAGATAAGGAATACCAGTTGCAGCAAAAATTCCATAGGGCATGCCTGGCAAAAGAGGAATTTTGGCGGCTCAAGTCTAGGAGTCTATGGCTCAAGGCTGGGGACCGTAACTCCTCTTTTTTTCATAAGCAGGCCCAAGCTAGAAAATGCTGTAACAACATTTCAGAAATTAAAAATGAGGAGAGCACATTAAAAAACTTTTTCAGCATCAAGAAGGTTGCATCAAAACACTTTGAAAAAATGTATTCTGAAGTTGAGGGGATCATCCATAACGACAATTTGTTAGACGATGTCCCCATGCTCATCACTGCAAAAATGAATCATATGCTAGAAAATAAAATATCAATAATGGAAGTCAAAGAAACGCTCTTTGCAATGGAACCCGACAAAGCTCCAGGTCCGCATGGATTCACACCCAGGTTTCTTCAAGTATGCTAGCAGATAGTGGAGAAGGATTTATGAAAATGATACAAAAATCCCAAGGATGCCAGAAAATTGGGGGCTGCACAAACTCAGCTTTCCTCGCCCTTATTCCCAAAGAAAAAGGCGCCAACACCTTTAATAGATTCCGCCCAATATCTTTATGCAACATTGGATACAAAGTGATCACTAAACTTATAGCAAACAGATTGAAGAAAATCCTCCCTAAAGTCATCCCAGAGAACCAAGGCGGATTTATTCAAGGCAGGCAGTTGGAAGACAATTTTATCTTGGTCCAAGAGGCGATCCACTTGAGTCAGCGCCGTAAAGAACAAGGTATGGTTATTAAACTCGATCTAGCTAATGCATTTGATCGTGTTAAACATAAATTTCTGTTTGATGTAATGCACAAACTGGGATTTGGAAAAAATTTCATTAAATGGATCAAAGCTTGTATCTCTGAACCTTAGATTGCCCCTCTTGTGAATGGCAGGGCTGCAGATTTCTTTAAAGCATCTAGAGGGTTGAGGCAAGGGTGCCCCCTGTCACATCTCCTCTTTGTGCTGCAAACCTCTATCCTTAGTTTTCACTTAAACAAGAAACAACAAGACCAAGAGATAGCTGGGATATGCATAGCAAGAGGGACCAAAAGCATCAACCATGCACTCTTTGCAGACGATACGCTGCTCCTTGGGGCTGCTTCTCAACTGATGGCAAGGAAATTCAAAGAGGTTCTGGAAGACTATTGGCAAGCTTCGGGCAATGAATTAAACAGGGGTAAGTGCCATACTTATTGCTGGAACGTTCCAGTAGTTGCTGCTAGTACCATAGCTAGATGTCTGGGCTTTGCTGCTTCAGCATCTTGGAATTCCTTCAAATACCTCAGGCTACCAGTATTTCACAAGAAAGCTTCAAGCAAGGATTGGCTCCCACAGATAGAAAAAATCAAAGCCAAAATGCAGGCCCGGGGGTCATCTTAGCTCAACTTGGCCGGGAAATCAGTTGTAATTAAATTAGTGTTGAATAGCCTGCCTCTCTTTAATTTTTCTGTTCTTTTGGCGCCAATGGGAATCATTAGAAGCATAGATGAGCTAATCAGAAAATTCCTTTGGAAAGGAGGCAAGAATAATGAGAAAAGGCTCTCCTTAGTAAACTGGGAAATTGTCTCAAAGCCGCTACAGGAAGGAGGACTAAATTTTAAAGATCTAAACACTCAGAATTTAGCAATGGGAGCTAAACTTATTTGGAAGATTATAGCGCCAAAGCCTGGTTGGGTTCAGTTGGTGCTGTGGAAGAAATACTTCAGAGGCCAGAGACTCCGGTGTCTGGAGCAACAAAAAGAACATCTTAGAGCCCCTCTCAGCAACCTAATCTCCAAAGTCGGGCCACTTATAAGAGATAACGCCTATTGGATTCCCGAGAATGGTAAACTCATAAGAATTTGGGAGGATAATATTATGAACAGACCTCCTCTAGCGCATTCGAGCCTAAAGAGAGAACTGAAAACGTGGATGGACGAGGCCAACATTAAAATGCTATGGGATTTATCAGTTTGGCATGGTGATAGTTGGGCAGGCTGGAAATCCGATGTCCCAGCTGCGTGGATGCCAGAATATGCCACGATGCTTCAACTGCTCCATGGAGCTGCCCCTACGCACGCAAAAAAGAAGGACTCGAGAGGCTGGGGAGAAAAACAGTTTGGTTATTCGGTAGCACAGGGCTATACCAAAATCCGGGAGATACCCCACGTTCCCCCCAACCCGGCACCTCTGAACAACATCTGGAATTTCTCCACTATTCCAAAGATTGACTTCTTCTGTTGGCTGCTATGCCATCAAAAAATCCTAACAGAAGATAAGCTCCAGAAAAGGGGTTTCCACGGTCCGTCAGGATGCATTCTATGCAAAGAAAATTCCGAATCTGCTCTTCATATTTCTTTGAATTGCAAATTCATAGTTCAAGTCTGGTAGGAGCTCCTTGGATCGTGGAATTCGATGTCCATCCTTCCTCATGTTGTTCTGAATTTGTTTGATGGGTGGTTGGCAAGATTCCCAGGCCCAGGTCCAAAAAACAAGATTGTTAAACTTGCTTGGACTGCCCTGCCCAAATTTATCAGTTGGCAAACCTGGTTGGAGAGAAACAGAAGGATCTTCAGAGATAAGGATCATAACTACAAGGTAGTTGCGAATATAGTTAAAGGACAGTTAAATGAGTGGCTGAGTGATAAAAAGGATGACATAAATCTAAGCCAAGATGATATTGAGTTCCGTGCCGCTCCCAATCTAAGCTTCCAAAAGTCGATAATACCTCTCAGATGCCTTAAATACTGGCAAATAAGGAAAAACGGAGCAGAGTTTCAAGCTTGGTTATCCAATCAAGCTCTTCCCTCCCTGTTCTTCGATGGGGCAGCTAAGGGAAATCCAGGAAGAGATGGAGCAGGAGGCATAATTAGTAATCCTAAAGATTCTTCCAGCCACAGGTTTGCTTGGGGTCTAGGCCACACCACTAGCATCCAAGCGGAAGTCATGGCGCTATTCCAAGAGATCAAAACGCTTAAGACCCTGGGATTCACAGAAGCAATTGTATTGGGAGATTCACAAGTCATTATCAATGCTATGGTGTCCAAAACAAATCCGGTAGATCTTTAGCTGGCTAGGACAATTTCAAGAATTAAAGGCATGATCAAATCTTTGAAGCTAGAATTTTTCCATGTCCTGAGAAACAATAACAAAGAAGCAGATGTAGAAGCAAATAAGGCAGCCCAGTTAGATGCTGGAACTATCCTCAGAGACAGTGAAGTCTCATGGGACCCAATCCCTTAAAAATTCACTATGTTCTATCGTTTTTTACTGAAGCAGTTCGTGTGTATACATAAGCTTGGGAAATCAGCTAGGAAAGTCCAAGAAAAAAATTGTAAAAAACCGAGATTCATAAGTGAGTGTGCCATGCTCAGCTGGTTGGGGAAATTTCAAGAAATCAGTCTCAGCTTTTGTAACCGAGTTTATGGCATTTTTCCAATTAGTTAATGAAAGCCTCATACCCGTTTTTGTTAAAAAAAAAAAAACAAGATTACTAAAGAAATATGCATTTTCTTGGACTTCAGAAGCAACTAAGGCATTTGAACATCTTAAACAGGCAATATGCCAAGCATCGGTCTTAGCTACGCTAAACTTCACAAAAACCTTTATTGTGGAATGTGATGCTTCAGGAAATGGAATTGGTGCTGTTTTAATGCAAGAAGGAAGACCCACTGCTTTTGAAAGTCATCCAATCAAAGGAAAGTATTTACACAAATATATTTATGAGATGAAATGTTGGCAATACTACATGCACTAAAGAAATGGTGACCTTACCTAATGGGAAGACACTTCAAGGTAAAAACATATCATGTTAGTATTAAATAATTTTTGGAACAAATATTATCTTCATAAGAGCAACAAAAATGGGTCACAAATATGTTGGGTTATGACCTTGAAATCATCTAAAAAAAGGGAAGCAAAATGTTATTGCAGTTGCACTCTCAAGAAAGGATGAGGATGTGGAAGAATTTCTTTGTGCCATTTCTATTATCCAAATAGATTGGATAAATGAAGCAAGGGATGAATGAAGAATGATGAAGAAGTGCGAACACTCATTCAAAAGTTGTAGCAAGATCAGAGTACATATGATACATTTAGTTGGAAAAATGATTTATTATGGTACAAATATCACTTATATCTTTGTAAGAATTCCCTAATCAAACAAAAGATTCTTTTGGAATTGCACACCTCTCCCTTAGGAGGGCACTCACGATTTTAAAAAAATTACCACAGGGTCAAGAAGGAATTTTTTTTGGGATGGCCTTAAATTTGATATTCAAAAGTTTGTGGGGAATATTTGGTTTTCCAACAAAATAAAGGGGATATAATTAAGACCTCACGGTCTATTACAACCTTTAGTCATTCCAAGTCAACGTTGGGAGGAGGTTCAATCGATTTTATCATAGGTTTACCCAATTCCAAAGGAAAGAGTGTCATTATGGTAGTAGTTGATAAAGTTACCAAGTATGCACACTTTTGTGCATTATCTCATCCATTTAAAGCCTATACAATTGCTATTTCATTTATGGAAACAATTCAAAAGATACATGGAAACCCAAATATTATTGTAAGCGATAGAGATCCCATTTTCAATGGAAATTTTTGGACATAATTATTTTGTTGTCTGGGTACTCAATTAGCTCATAGCTCATCTTATCATCCTCAATTTGATGGGAAAACTGAGATAGTGAACAAATGTTTGGAAGGATATATTTGTTTCTTTGTATTTTATAAACAAACACAATGGGTCAAGTGGTTATCTCTTGTTGAATGGTGGTATAACACTTCCTTCTGTACTGCAGCAAAAATGACCCCATTTATGACACTTTATGGGTATCATCCATTGTCCATCACATCATCTTTAAGAGAAAATTCTAAGGTTTAAGTAGTGAAAGATCACATCAAGCATCAACAACAAGTTCTCAAACTCTTAAAGGATAACCTCACTTTGACGCAAAATCGAATGAAACAACAGGTATATCATCGTCGCAACGAAAGAAGTTTTGATGTATGTGACTAGGTATTTCTAACAAATGTCCCTCAGGGAAGCTAAGAAGGATAACAAATTATCACCAAAGTATTATGGTCCTTACAAGGTGTTGCAAAATATTGGTACTATGGCATACAAATTGGAGCTTCCTGCATCTTCTCGAGTGCACCCAGTTTTCCATGTTTCATGCTTAAACAAGGTTATAGATGACAAGCTCCCAGTTGAAACAATATTGCCAGAACTTGACGAGGAAGGAAAAATCATATTTAACCCTGAAGCAGTCACGGAAACAAGAACCTGAAAGCTATGAAATCGATCAATTTCAGAGTATTTCATAAAATGGAAGAACTTACTCGCTGAAGATTCCACATGGAAGGATGATAATTTTATACATAAGCATCGAAAACTACTCAAGCATTAAGGAGAACACTTTTTTGTAGGAGAGGGGATTGTTAGGTCCCTATAACACTAGTGTAGCCCCTTATTGTTATTGTTAGTGTAGCCCGCTTCTTGTTATTGTTGTGCCCTTACAATATTATTGTTATGTAGGCCTCTAGTTATATTTTTACCCCTTAGACTCCTATATGTAGAAAGGAGGTGTTGTCATTTGATTCGTCCAAGAATTGTTCATTTATGTAATGTATAAAAGGTTGCCTCCTTGAAGAGGCTAATTTTTAAGTCATTGATCTATCTTTTCTTCTATTAGTAGCCTAGCGATATGCTCTAATCCATCATTTGACCTTATAAGTTGAGTTAATATGTGTGCAATTTATTCCCTACATTCGACCATCCATTTTTTTTCCATTATATGTTATATTTGTTTGTACTATAAATTGGCTCACGAAGGTGTAATTTTGCAGACACTCATAGAATTTCAAGTTGAATCTCTCCTGTAAATATTTCAAAGATCATATGGTTTGATTTAACCCAGCAGAGTTTGCCATTAAGTGTGATTTTGTGGAAGAAAACAAGTAATTTAGTGGTACCCAATAATGCAGACTTATGTCGAGGCTGAGGAAAGCAACTTGAAGAAGTAGAAATTGTCCATGTCTTTGAAGGTTTCGAAAGACAAGGGCGATTCAACATGAGATATTTTGAACTCTTGGGTTCTTAATGAGGATGGTATTAACCAACATTTAAATGAAAAGGGTTTGGACAACAAATTCAGAGGATAGTGATGGCGACAGTGACAATGATGATAAATTTGAGGAGGAAACGTAAGAGGATGATCTTTATCCATATATATGACTCATTTATTGTTAAAGCTTGAAAATTGTTGTATATCTTAATCCCTGTGTTTTCTTAAGTTTAAGTAGGTGGGGTCCCATTAATTAAAGTGTTATGATTGGTTGACATGGTCTTTTTATATAAGCAGGTAAACAAAAGATTTGGCATTAAAAAAATGAATTCTCATGACAATGTTTCTATATATATATATATATATATATATAGTAATTTGACCATTAGAGAAGAATATTATAGGAAAAATCATGGGTTGGGAAAACTTGAAAGCCCAAAAACCACAGGTAAATTACTATTTCATCTCTATTTTATTTTAATAATGAATGAATGAATTAATTTATTTTAAATTTTATTTTCTATATAATTTGACCAAGCCAAAATATTTACATAACACCACAAAATATAACATACCTTATGTATACTTATGAGCTCGACGTGTAACAAATATTCACATATTTACTCCTACACATATAACATATAATGCCTACACATCTCCCTTATATTGGGTTGTAGAGCACCTCTCGACACAATTATTATGGTTTTATAACATTTAGAAATGCATGAAGAATGTTTTAATATGTGTAATTAAGGGGTGATGTCAATGTTGATAACGGATTGGATTGTTGGATTGTAGGGTTATGGTTGTTGCATATAGGAGATAAAATTAGTAGGTGATTTGGATGTAATATACTTTGACAATAGTGATATGAAAGAAATGTATGGAAATAGATGTATGTTTCAGTCTAAGTAATTAGATCATAAACAAAATATTGAAATGAGATGTCAACAGGGTTTGGTTAGATGGTAATGTGAGGATGTTGGATAACCCCATCAAGTCTCAAATTTCCCCATATAAATGTTTTTCTCCTCATAGGTCATCTTGCCTATGGATGTAGTCATTTCAAGTAGTGTGGTCAAACATAAGTTCTAAGCGACATTTGTGGACTATATACCCCTATCCACAACTTCATAGCCAGAGGGATCTTCCTTTGAGTAATCTAAGCCATCTACATTGCATTGTAATATTCCTAGATTCAAGAAAGGCATTCTTGTTGCATAACAATAATAGGAAGTAGCTTATGAAGAAAAAAGAAATGAAATGAGATGTCAATCTAGGCTCTCTTAGTAAAATAAACATCACAACCATGAGTGCACAATACAAGACATTAGAGTGAAAATTATCACAAGTGTATTATCCATTCAAGGAACATGGAATTGTTAGGTTGCTCTCAAACACTAAAAGATGGTGATTGGTGATGGAGTTATTTTCTACAGTAAAAAATAGTGTTAAATATGTACAAGGTCATATGGTTTGATTTAACCCATGGGAGTTTTCCCTTAATTATGCTTTTGTGGAAGAAAAAAAGTGATTTAGCGGTACCCAATAATGCAAACTTATGTCATGGGTAAGGAAAGCAACTTGAAGAAGTAGAAATTGTCCATGTCTTTGAAGGTTTCAAAAGACAATGGTGCTTCAACTTGATATATTTTGAATGTTGTGGCTCTCGATGAGGATGGCATTAGCCCACCTTTAAATGAAAAGGGTTTCTACACCAAATTCGTAGGATAGTGATGACGACAGTGACAATGATGATGAATTTGAGGAGGAAAAGCAAGAGGATGATGTTTATCCATATATATGACTCATTTATTGTTAAAGCTTGCAAATTATTGTGTATCTCGATATCCCTATGTTTTCTTAAGTTTAAGTAGGTGGGGTCCCATTAATTAAAGTTTTATGATTGGTTGACATGGTATTTTTATATAAGTAGGTAAACAAAAGACTTGGCATTAAAAAAAAAAACAGAATTCTTGTGACAGTATTTCAAGCATTCATCATTGAAGGATCCAAAATGGCATGTAAATTAATTTGGGCTATGGTTATACTATATCAAGTTCTAAAGATGTGCCATATGTTATAAAATTGGACATATAATATATAGTTGGATAGATAATATAGAAATGATGTATCAAATAACTATGCAGAACTTTTAAGCCTCAAGTTATTACTTCTTTTCGCTTTAGAAAGAGGGTACCGATAGTTACAGATCTTTGGTGATTCGCTTATTGTCATTAATTGGTTTAATGAAACTTATAGATGACACATCCACACACTCGGACCTATCTTGGAGGAAGTTCTTATGCTAATGAGAAATTTTGATCGTATCACATGTTGTCATATTTATAGCGAGAGAAATGTCATCGTTGATGAACTGTCCTAGGAGGGTGCGCAACAAGCTTGGGGTACCTGGCATATCATAGAGAAAAATGAAAATGAGCACTATGAGTACTTCCACAGGCCATTCATAGATGGTTTGCAAATGGAAGAACCACAGGCCTGATGATATATTTTATGGACTTTAATGATGGTCCTAGATTTTTGTTTTTTTGGAACAATTAGCTGTAAATATCTACTTTACGTTTTCGATATGGATCTTCAGTTTGATCGTTATATGCACATAATTTATTTTGAAAGCAAGATTGTTATATAAAGCCTTTGTTTATTTAGATGTCTGGACAGTTTTGGAGCTAGTAATGGCGTCTTATGGCCTGAATTCTTACCCATATTTTTGTTTAACAATATGGTTGTTTATATAGACAATCTTTTTTTAAATGTCGAGAGAGGCATCTACAACATGTAATTTTCACCTTTATCAATGAAAATTATAATTTTTCCCTGGGTAAAAGAGTATAGAAATGATGTGCATGTATATGAAAAGTTTGGGAAAGGTTCATAATATGAAGTATATATGGCAACATAGTGTTTTGGTCATATGGCAATGTGGTATGTTATATCATCATATAAGACAACATGATGTAGTTTAACATTGTGTGAGCAATATGGAATGTAATTGATACTTTATATAACAAGTTACATGGCTCTATGATGTGGATGACATTCATCCCACAATCATCGATGAGGTTGGTGGTTCATTTATGGCATAAGGCACCAAATTTGGCTATAGCTTTTAAGAGGTTACGACTTGAACTAGGGTTTCATTTTTCCATGTTTAAATTTAAGAAAACACCACTTTGTACTTATGAATAGCTCTAATAGCTTTGGCCACTGGCTAATGAATTTATAGAAGGTTATTAAGTATATGTAGCAACTTGGAAACAAGATCGATTATGATTGGTTTCAAGGTTTGTAGTTCTACTCCTATAGTAGACATTGGTATTATTATAGTTGTGGTTTGTTATTGGATATTCTAATGTTGCTTTGTTTGAGTATTGGTGTCCTAAGTTAAACCCCACACTAAAAATTGCAAAATCCATTTTGCTTATCCTAACCCAGCAAGAAAAGCGTTTATAGAAGAGACAACTTTGCATGCACTCCTTGTAAGGAAACTATGTTTTAAACATATGTGTTGGTTTTTGTGTCTTAAGGACTATGAAAATGGCCTACAACCAGCTTTGTCATTGTGACTTCTATTTTATTCACACATGCATGTAAATCACTTTTCATCTTCTCATGTAACCTTTCCATTGTTTAAGTTGAGTTACAATTGCACATACATTCGTGTATGATATTTTTGTGTTAAAAAAAATGCCTTGTTCCTCATGAGTTGTTATGAAAGTGAACTTTCTATAGAAAAAAAATATACATGAGAAATAAAAACTCAAACACACAACACAAAAAGTAGTTATCTTAAAAAGAAAGCAATCAAAATGTGACCATCTTTTGTAGTATAAAAACTTGAAATTAATGTTATAGAGCATATAATGCTTGGCACGCATGTAAAAGTCAATGGCTATGTTTGGTCATTTTCATCCTTTTTTTAATGTACTATGTCCATCGTCTTTGAATGGGCCTTGCTAAAATGTAGTTAATAAGCAATAGTGGAAGTTTGCTTACTTTACTACATGATGTAGATCATTTCATATTTCATGGCAGGAAAGTTTAAATGGTTTATTTTTCATATGTTTAGATTAGCTTCTTTACCAAAAGTTCCAAGGGAAAAAGAAGAAGGACAAGGAAGAAGGCCAAACTTAGTTTGGAAAGAAGGCATAAATAAGACGATTCATTTCCTTGTTCATTTTGATGCTAACTTTGATTAATTTAATTAACTAGTGTGGACAAGATGCTTATACTTGAGTGGATAACAAGCATCACCTCAAACATTTTCCCCTCCTAATACTCCCTTGTAGCTACACCTAAGCATTATGGATATTCGTGAGTAGCAACCACAACCCATGCACAATGGATAGGAAGATAAATTTGCTAGACCTCTATTTGGAATTGTTAATTAGCTAGCAAGCCCAGGAAATCCACCTTTGCCACCTACTATTGGATCTATTGTTACTTCAAATGCTTCATTTTCCCACTCACTTACTAATGTTAACAAAAATTCTTTGTGTGGGCGCCCCTTACCAAAAGAGGATAAAGGAAAAAAATCCATTGGAAGAACTCTCATGTGTTGAATCATCACAACCAATTTCAATTGATTCTAGGTTGCACTCTCAGAAGACACGAAATAAAGGAAGAAGGAAGATTTCTTTTAAGGATAGTTGTTCTAATAAGACACTTTATTTTATTTCATGATAGTATTTGTAATTTGAAACACTTAAAGGCATTAAATATTTTTTGGTTGGCAATGATACCATGATATTTAATTTTAGCCTCCGGGAGGCAGCTCAATTAGCAATTGCTGTGAAATTGAAGTGTTACGTACCACAAGGTTCCGGGTTCAAATCCCCCAAGTTTACCCATGGCCACATGCTAGGGGTGGTGTGATTCACCTAGGGGTTATAGTAGTAGCGGTTGGAATCGACCCCATGTCACACAAGTACGAGACCAACTAAATTGTTAATTCCTCTATATGTATGTATGTATGTATGTCACACTAGTATGAGGTTGGCTTAGTTGTCGATTCCTCTAGTCTAATATATATATAATTTTGAAAAATTCAAAATATTATGTTTTGATAAACATGATACAAGTGTTATTAGGATGTTATATTTAATGAAATATTTTTCTGCCATTATATGTTAAATACGTTTTAATGTAGGGGTTCATTTATGATGGATTTGAGTCCAATGGGACCCCACCTACTTTAATTACAGTTTTTTTTCTTTCTAAAAAATACCTTCTTGACTTTTGTATGTCGTCTTCATTTTCCTGTGGTATTTCTAAACCAAATATAAATACAAAATTACTAGGAGAAACCATTGACTTAAATAATTGTTTTATTCAAGTACAAAAGAGAGGAGAAATCACAAAGAGAAGGGAGGAATTAATTGAGGGAAGGTGTGCCAAAGCTTTCATAGTATTTTTTCAAACAATATTCATTTTCCATTCTAAGTATTTTATAGACAAAATTGTATTGTTGATTGCAAGGATATCTCGAACGTGGCAAGGAAAGATGAAGTGACACACATTTATGGTATTCTTCAAGGTTATTTATTTTCCTTCTTTTTGTTGTCATATATGAGCAATTTTGATTTTATTCAATGCTAATTACTATAAATCTTGCATAAATTTGCTGATGTTTTCTTCACATCACATGAAGTGGTCTAAATCAAATTTATTGTTTTTTTTCCCTATGACACTCAGTTACCTTTGTATGAGTCATTTTAACAACTGAGGCTTCTAGGACATCCTTGGTCCTAATAGTCGCTGGGATTTGTAAAGACAACTAGTCTTATAATAAAATCATTGCTGATTTATCTCTATGATTGACTTATTAAAAAATTATTTCGAATTCATATTATAGTTTCTTTTTCATTATTTCTTTCAAGCATTTTAAATAATTATTTTGAAATTTTTAGTTCATAGTTTTGTATAATTAATTTATTTTTCTTTTTATTCTTTGAGTTGTTATATATATATATATATATATATATATATATATATATATACATATACATATACACATATACATATACATATATATCAGAAAAAAGAATTTATATTTCAAGAAATTTTTGCATCTTGAAATCTTAGTGTTATCTTAAGGGCTATAAAAACAGGGTGACATTCCTACCTATCTCACCTAGCCTAATTAGATTCAAGGTATTTTGTGTGTATCATCAAAACTTCATCCTCAATAGATGATAGGGGTGAAGAGGTTGAACTAAACAGATAATGGGCATTTCTGCGGAGCTCAAGTGGAGGTGAGTCATTTAGCTCATCAATGGAGAAGTATGTCTATATTGTTTCCAAGAAAGTGAAGTTCAAGATTCAATTTATCTGTTAGAAAGGAGAATAATCTTAGGCATAAATCATTTGAAACTATTTACGAGGTAATTAGTGAATAAGTTTCATAACCATCTTTTTTTAATGTAAAAGACAAATAAGATTATGTCAATTTACGTAAGGATTAATGACACATTGTTTTTGTTTTTATTATGAATTGAGAGTTTTCTTCTCAGCATTGCAAGTCAAATGATTACCTAACCAAAGTTATATACATATATCATTAAACATAATGTATTTATCACTTGGTGCCACCATCATCATAATTGTGTGGATTTAATAGCAAGTTCCAAAATATTATGTAACTACTTCTGAAGTACTAAGCAAGTATCAAAGTATTTAACTAATGCAACTACTTTGATTCCCCACTTAATAAGCAACTAGGCTCCTTATGTCCTTAGGAAACCCTTGACTTTTCTTAACTATAATAAGGGGTTATAGGAACCTTGCCTTCTCTTTGGGTTCTACTTCTACCTTTGCAATTGGTGTTAAAGCTACTACAACCTATGTCTTAGCTTTTGAGTATTGTTGGTCAGAATAACTACATTTGCTTCAACAAGAGTTATGTGAATTAACATATCCTTATAATTCTTCGTTTACTAATTTGTTGCTTGCGGGAGGAGCAATACTCAAAAGTAATCATTAATGGTTGGCAATGCTCACTAGAAGGCATAAGATTATGCCTAATTTCTTAAGCATATATTATAATATTTATTAATTTTTAAAGTGAATTGATCTAGAATTTGAACATAAACTTATATATATTAATTTTCAATATGATACAAGAATGTGTAAGGATGCCGTAATTTTTTTTTGAAAATAAGTTTATCTCTCTCCCTGCTTGATTTTTTATGTGAATCGAGAATTTGATGTCTAAAATAAATCACTGGATGCTAGGTGCCATTATTGGATGGAGTCTTATGGCATATTTTGAGTTGGAATAGTATACAAATTATTTTGCATTATGCTGAACCAGATCAATGGAATTAGTGAAAAGCTACATATTTTTAAAAAACATAACAAATATATAACCAAATTATATATATATATATATATATTTTTTTCAATTCTAAAGAGAACACAAAATCATGCAAATAAATATATTTTCATGAAATATGGCCTACCAACTGGTTCTCTAAAATAACTCCATTGACTTCTTAGTCTCGAGATTACTATGCTTTATCGTCTCAATATTACTATGAAAGTTGCTTGCAAATTGTTACTATTATAAAAATACTAGTCCCTTGAACAAGCAATGGGAAAAAGTAGTCAAGCAGTCAAGCGAGTGGTGGAAAAAAGTGGTGAAGCAATAAATTATACCTATAGAGCTAGTTGGAACTAGAATACATGGTAGGTGGCATGTAAAGTTCTTTATTTTTCATGACAATATAAAGTCATTTATTTCTCAAAATTTGGTTAACCATAAGCTTGGATGAATGTTATCCCATGTATTATAATTGAAAAGTTAATTTAACCCAATTTTGCAATTTAAAATACAGCATTGGGACACACGAAGCTTGCAATAAGACCCCAAATCTTCTTTTTTTTTCATGGAAAAAAGTCGTAATTTCTATTAATATAAAGAAATTACATTTTGTAGATGCCTAGGCATATGCATATGGAGGCAGAGTTGCCTGTCAAGTTCAAAAAACAAAACTTTTGACCAGAAAGGTAATGAGTATCTCCATGCAGGGAGTCTGTTATCTGCTAAACTGTATCTATACCTGTTCTCTAACATAGTGAGAACAAGATCAAAATTGTAAGTTGTCTCTTCGCAGCGAGAGATACTAAGTATCCAAATCGGGGCTGTATATACAAAACATAATATAGTCCAAAAAGATGTAAATACAAACATGCTATATACAAGTTATCAGATCATATTATAGGGCTTGTAGCCCATTATCTCTGGTATCCACAAAAGGTCTGTGATAATGCTGGTGGAAAGTCCCATCTATTTCCTCCTGGATCAGCCAATCATTGCCCTGTCTAAGCGTTGCCTCTTTGGAAAGGTGATCTACCCCCGAGTTTTGCTCCTTGTAAATGTGGCGACAGGTAAAGGAGTCAAAAGAAGATATCAATCTTTTAGCTTCTTCTAATATATGCCTCAATGAAAATGCATTATAGTGGGATGCATTATTTAACCAATTGCAAACGATTTTGGAATCACCAAACAACTGAAGGTGTCTGCAATTTTTTCCAATGCAAAATGTATGAGATATTTAGCAGTGCAGAGTTCAACATAATTATTGGTTCCCCTGCCTAAATTTATTTAGATTTTGTAACAATGAGCATCATTTAGATAGAGAATGGCCCCGCCACCACATCCAGTCTCCTGCGCAGAGCCATCAAAGTATGCCCACGGTTTTGATTTGTCTATGTTTTCTGGTATGATGGTGTGGGGAGAGGCATTGGAGTCCTCCTCGGGAAGTAGATCATAATCTGCAATGATATGAAGCAGAATGGCAGGCCAGTGGGGAATTTTGTGGTTGAAGATAAAAAGGTTTCTAGCAATCCAAAGTGACTAGAAAACTAGAAGAGGCATATTTCTGGATTTTCAATTTTGACTTTGGCACCATGTGCTCCAGGCATCCATAATGTTGTGTCCATGCCATAATTTTAAGCTTGGATAGTGTGAAATGATGGAATTCCAATGTGTCTTAGTGGTGGGGCAATGTAGGAAGAGATGATCAGTATTCTCTTCATCATTGCAACACAGGTGACACCGGAAAGGGTCGTGGAAGGATCTTTTCAACATATTTGACCCTGTGGGTATCTTATCAAACATAATGTTCCACATCAGTAAGCGGGTGTGAGGGGACGCCTTGAGCTTCCAAAGTATTCTCCAATTCGGGTTTATGATTGGGGGTTTGAAAGGTTCCATTAATCTCATATATCCCGCTTTTGGAGAATATGTACTGTGTTTGGAAAAGGCCCATACTATCTCATCCGGTCCTTCGGAAATTCGGATGTGAGCCTGTGCAAGACCACCCGTGTATTCCTGCCAATCAAGTTGCCACTGTATAGGGATGTCCAGATCATGAGCCGATTTCCATGCTTGTTGTAGGAAGGAGGAATTGTTCCTGTCCCTGATGTGTTTGATGTGGGTAATACCCCTGCTGTGTAAGAGCCTTATCAAGTATGCTAGTAGTCTATGAGCATTGCCACAACCAACCCATGGGTCCGTGCTAATACGGACATCATTGCCCTCCTTTATTCTCCATGTAATGCCTTCACGCAGGAGTGGTAATGCATTAATGACCGCCTTCCATATATTGGAGATGTTGTTACTAGTTCTGTGTTGCTGTCTGAACCAGTCCATCAAGTTCATGGGTCGTATATATTTTACCTATGCAACCCGGGACCAGAGGTTGTTTGAGGTGATAAGTTGCCAACTGAGCTTTTCTGCCAGTGCTTTGGATAAAAGATCAAGCCTTTTGATACCCCATCCTCCCCATCTCTTAGGCAATGTAATTGTGTCCCATTTGACCCAGGCAAATAATCTACCTAGTTGATTACCATTCCATAAAAATCTGCAACATATACTTTGTAGTCTGTTCAGTATACCTTTTGGTATCCAGGCCAGAGTCATCCAAAAAACAGTAGTGGCTTCAAGCACAGCTTTAATAACGACTAATCTTCCTGCACGAGATAGGTATTTATGGTACCAAACCTGTAGGCGCTTCTCCACTTTCGCAATCAGCCATGTCCAGTCCGCGATCCTGTACCCATTAGGCTTAAGCTTAAAGCCCAGATATTTAAGTCTGTCCTCCAAGTTCAGTGAGGTAAAAGGGAAGCGCTGTGTGGTAAATATAATCTCATGTTGTGAGCAGTCAAAGGAAGTAATAGTAGATTTATCCTCATTAATAGTCATCCCTGTTGCCTGTTGAAAAAGAGTGAAGATATTCTGAAGGACCGTGGTGTCTCCAATACTGCCATTTAAAAAAATGAGTATGTCATCAACAAATAATAGATGGGTGAGATAAAAATTCTCAGTTATCTTAATGCCAGCCAATTGATTCCTATTGCAGGCAGATATGATGGCCCTGCTTAATCCTTCCATGATTAGTAAGAAAAGCAGTGGGGAGAGTGGACATCCCTGCCTGAGACCCCTCTCCGAGAGGAAGAAAGATGTGGCTTCCCCATTTAATAGCACACCATAAGATACATCTTTGATGCAACTCATGATCCATTTGATATATGCAAAGGGAAAGCCAAGATGAGTGAGAAGTAATCTTATATAGAGCCAATTATCTCTATTGAAAGCCTTTGAAAGGTCCACCTTCAGAATCATGCCTTTCTGTTTCGTCATATGTACAGTGTGGAGGAGTTACTGCGCTGTGGCTATAGCCTCATGTATTTGTTTGTGCTATAGGAAAGTAAACTGCTTCGAGGATATGTGTTTGGAGAGGATAGGCTTCAGTCGGTTTGCTATGATCTTTGCAATAATCTTATACAGGCAGTTACAGAGGGAAATGGGTCGGAAGTCATTAAATGAGGAGGGGTTGTCAGATTTCGGAATGAGGGCAATGAAGGTGGATTTGATGGCCAGGGAAATTCTTCCACTCCTTTTGCAATCCTCCACAATCTTGAGTAAATCGTTCCCCAGGATGTCAAAAAAGGCTATGTAGAACTCAATGGTCCACCCATCCGACCCAGGGCTCTTATCTTTTTTAAACCATTTTATAGTCGCCTCAAGTTCCTCCTTCGACGCTTCCATCATCAGGTCCTCCGAGTCTTCCTGCTGTACAAATCTGGGAAAGAATTCAGCAATCCGCATGATTTCCAAAATATTCACAGCTCTGGGCACCTTGTAGATGCCTTTGAAATAGTCAATAGCTAATCTAGCCATATCCCGTTGGGATGATACCGTTTGTCCCTGATCATTGCGAAGTTCCCAAATAGTGTTAATGGCCTTTCTACCATTAGCAAACTTATGAAAAAACTTAGTATTGTCATCTCCTTCAGTGAGCCAGATTGCCCTGCTCCTGAGCCTCCAGCTCTCCTCCCTTTCTTTCAGAATTTGGGAACGCTTCGTGATAAGAGAGGTATAATGATCTTTATCTTCTTGTGTTAGGAAAGTACCTGCTGAAGAGTCCTCATGGATGGCAATGGCCATCTCTGTTTCCCTCAAAGTGTTATCATCATTTTTCCATTTCTGGTGAGCCCATATTTTGGAGATCCTCTTAAGTTTTGTTAATTTCCTGATGAAGCATGCTGTATGTTCCTATAGTTCTAGTATAGGGTTGGATTGCCAGTAATTTGTGACCATTTGAATGTAGGAGGGATCCTTGAGCCAAGAGGCGTTGAACTTGAAAGGGCTTTTAATGCTCATATTTGTATCATCCAATTCCAAAAATATCGGTCAATGATCAGAAATGCCTCCAGTGCCAACCCACTGACGAGTACGCGGATGCAAGCTCAAAAAAGCTTCTTTGATGAGGAATCTATCAAGTCTCCTTGCGAGGCTGTGGTCTCCACTGCGATTGTTTGTCCATGTATATTGTATCCTGGCCGATGGAATGTCTGCCCACTGGTGCTCCTCAAGTAAGATAGAGATGGTGTCCGAGAGGCCATCTACTTGGGCCGAGTGTCCCCAAGATTCACTGTAGCCCAATGAAAAAATTAAATCTCCGCCAAGAATGATGTTGTCTGCCTGCATGAATCGTAAGTCCAGAAGGGATCTCCAAAAATTTTCCCTATCCACACATGGACCATAAATATTGATAATGCGCACTTCAGATTCTATAGAGTGGGCATATATGTCCATACCTATAAATCCCCGGCCTCCCCAAATGTTCCTGAGCTCCATAGATTTGTTGAGTAGTCCAATTGCAAGACCCCCTGATCTCCCAGATGCGTCCAGGGCATGGAAGGTCCAATTCGGCAGCCAATAATTAAAAGTAGCGGTAAGAGACACCGTCGAACAAAGAGTTTCTTGTAGGAATATAATGTCAAGCTGAGTCGAGGTGATCAATCTTCTGAGTGCTAGTTTTTTTGAAGGGCTAGCAAACCCTCTGCAATTGAAAGATAGGAGCTTCATGGAGGGTGAGGCAGAGGGCCGTTCCTAGCTCTAAGGGCCCTATCAATAGTTTGTTGCCGCCCGAGGGCAACTTCTTCACCCACAGTGTGTCTGGCTTTTGAGAGATGGGATGGTCGACCCCTGGAGGGTTTATGGGAGGTAGGGGTAATCTTAGGGTCTAGTCCAATCACATCATGTCCACGATCCTTTGATTTGGATCGGAGAGCGTACCGAGGGGAAGCAGGGGGGGGAGAGAAGGGAGGGATGGTGATGATAGAGATGGAATGTTGGGGGCAGTGATGGGAGGGGGAAAGGGGAGAGAGCAAGGAATAGAGGAGGGAGAGGCAATACCCGGAGCTCCAAAAATCTTCGAGAAAACCGAATGTGATAGAGAAGGAGGAGATGTACAAATATATGGAAGGGATGCATCCCCAAATCTTATCTCCAATAGGAATCAACATAATATATTTAAACTCTATTATATAAATGAAAGATATTGTGTTCCTATAACAAACATATGTGAATGTGAAAAAAATAGTCAAAATACAACTTAATGTGTGGTCAACGATCAATTGATTACTATAATCCCTACATATCCTTTGGCAGGGATTAATCAGTGAGGAGGTCCATGTAGTTAAATAAACAAGGAAAAATGAATGGTAATAAAGTTAGATATCTAAATTGTTCATGATAGGATTACATATTGATTTCTCTTTGAAATGCTCAAGAAAATTAACTTTGAGGAATAGTTTATTGGATGGTTCAACTTTGTATAAGATGCCTTGGATTGTCTTATTGGCGCATGTGCAGTTTGCCTCTTTTGTTAAAGGCTCTTAGGAATTGAGACATGGTTTCCCACTCTCTCTAGAGTTATACATTCTAATAGAAAAAATGATTAAAAGGAAACTTGAACTAGAAAAATTTAGTGGGAAACTAATGAGCTCAATATAGTAAGAGCTATCAGCATAGTTAATCACTCTCAATTCATGAATGACACATTATTGATATGAGGAGATTTAATCATCATAGCTCAAAGATTCCAGAAGATGCCAAATAATTGTCTAGATGTTTTTGGGGTGGAAGTAAATAAGTCTAGAAGTAGTATATTTGCAGGGAATGTTGTTCATAAAACTTTGCAACAAATAGAAAGAATTCTTAAATTATCTTTGCACTCCAATGGGAAGACCTTCAAATATATTGATAACACTCACCCAAGTCATGAGAATGTATTATGCACCCATCATTCAAAATATCAAGAACAATATGACCATGTGGGGAACACAATGGCTCAACCCATTAGGTAGAACGGTCCTCATAAAGTTGGATCTAGCAACTCTTCCCATATATATGAGCTTGACTCTCATGGTGTTGATTAGCATAACGCAGACGATAGGGAAGACAAATTCTATGGAAAAGGAGAAAGATAAATAGTAAAAAATATCATTTATTCAACAAGAAGACAATATGATCACCCTATGAAAGGGGTGGTATAGTTATAAGAGACCGACGATGATGAATCTAACATTGGAAGCCAAGACACAATGGTGATACATTTCAAGCAAAATAGAGTGGTGGAAACAAGCATTAAAAAAATATGAATCCTAGGGTTTCTCCTTTTGGTTAAGTTTTTTGCTAATTGTCCTGTTCTTGTCATTCTCGTATTTAATTTTTTTTTTCACTCATTCTAATTTTTATTACTATTTCCTTATCAGATTTTATTAATATTATTAATCCTATTTGTTATTAAGCTTCTACCTTTACCATATAAGTAAAATAAAAATAAAAATTAATTTTAACCAATACTCATAAATAATTTATTAATTTCATTAGATCATTATTATTACAAACTCTTTACTTATCCCAGGGATTTTTTGCTTTTGCAATGATTGAAATAAATTACACAGTAATTAATTACAAATTAATTAATACATAAATAAATAAATAAAAATAAATAAAATTATATATATATATATATATAATATATATATATAATATATATATATATATAAAACCCCTAGCGATTCAATTAATTAAAAATAAATTAGAATTAGTAATTAATATATAAATAAAATAAAAATAGTATAACATTCTATTATATAAAAAACCCCTTTACTTATCCCTCCCCCCATAGTAGTTATATGATTTAAATAAATTAAAAAGCGAAATTAATTTAAAATAACCTAGAAAAATAATTAAATAAAATAAAAGAATAACTAATATATTATAATTAGTTATTAGAAGAAAATTATTTACTATAATTATAATATTATTCTATTATTATAAGTTATTACCTTTGACTTATTAACTTTTTAATATTATTATATAATCTAGCTGTTTTATATAACCGTTGATGGTTAACCTAGTCAACCTAGCCGTTTGGATGATCTGCTCTCCCTATTTAATTGGCACCCATGATCTGACTCCTCAACTTGTTCTGACGATGAACCACACTAGTTAGTTCGAAACGCGTCGACAAAGGTTTTCTACATGTGATTTATGCCGAAACTCTTCTTAAAAAATGTGCATTTTTATATTTATTATTTTTCGTTTTTTTATGGTTATGTAATTTTCATTATTTTATTATGTGAATAATTTTTATATCAATTTGGGTTTCAAATAAACCTTTCACTTGTCTTTAGAATACCCAAAGCATAACGATGATGATGATGTTATTCAATGTCTTCCTAAAACCATTAAAGTGCATTTAAAAAGTAAATAATAATATATGTATAACGTTTAGAAAGAGCTCAACCTAAGAAATTGATTTTTTTTCTTTTTTAATAAATTGAAATTAGGAAATATTATACAAAAACATGGTAGCATAGCTAAATAGAAAGCATACAAGTAGTAACCAAGTAAGGTGTCCTATAAAATTGGAAACCGTGGAGCCATAAAAGAGAGTTTGCAAATGTCTACAATTGTACATCTTAATTGTACTTGTAAGTATATTTCTTAAAGAAAAACCCTAAAATACTAATTACTTTGAAAAACATGAGCAGAGAAAACGTGGAGGTTATTAGCCTCTTCCTAATTGACATTAGAAGGAAGATAATTTTCGGACCAAAAGGTTCATAATTGTGAAATGTAGTGTGGCAAATTGATGTTGAAATTCCTTCATCCCCCACCCTTTTTTTTTCTCAAGACTCCTTGTTTAAGAAAGATGTTTTATTAGCTAATATGTTAGCTTGTGAATTAAATCTCTCGGAACCTAGAAATATAATGCCTCGGCCAAACCATATACCTCCTTATTGTTTCAACCAATAATCAAAGTGATCTTATTATCTGATGGAGTTGATTTCATAGCCATCAATTTGATAATGACACTAAAGTTTCCAATGTCGATCAAATATCTTATTTTGTGATCTTTTGTGAGAAGTGTTATCGCTCAAACTCTCACCATGTAGGAAAGTCTAACCATTTAGCATGAGAGCTTAGAGGAAAGTATCACATTGTCACCTTAGTGTCCTTGCCCTACTCTTTAGAGTAAAGGAAAGAAGGTATCCTTGTCTTGTTGGGTATCCCCAAGGCTACTTGTAGATGTGAGAGTGTTTTCTTAGCTTGAATTGAATATGGAAGCTTGCAACCAAATAAGTAAATTACCTTTAAATATGATAAATGTGGTTGAGATGAAAATTACTTATTTGGTCACTTCAAACAACACAAGTTTCCAAGTGAATTATGAATTGATGATATGTGTGCATGAGAGCACTGGATTTAAAATTGAGTTTGACAATATTAGGTAACTAGATTTTCTTATCACCAAAAGCTATATTAACCATGTATTTTCTAATAATGTTCAAATGTATCATCGACCAACTTATAAAATCAATAATCCAACTTGAAATTAGGAGATCATGACATCCACCAAGTTATGTAAGTTATTAGGAAAACTTACATATCAAATATAGGATCCATCCATTAACACAATTAGGCTCACAATGATTAAAGTACATGAATGCTTAAATTTAAAACATGTCATCCATTTAACATCACCACATGGTTCAATAGATTAAACTTAAAGGTCACAAAAGATATTGTAAGTGATGAAACTTATAAGATATTAGTAATGTTACGTGTGTTGTTAAACCATAAAGCATCACTTGATTAATGAAATAAAACTTGTAACATGACACATTCAAGATTTAGTTAAATTTAAATTTGCTTATGATTCCTTATTGCTCAAATTTAGAACAATAGGATTTTATCAAAGCAAACTATGTTTATATCAATTCCTTAGGCACAAGTATGAAACCAACAATTGCAAGTGAAACATTAGCTTATTAAGCAATTTATTTAAGCATACTAAGAATTCATTTGACAATAAGATGTGTGTGAAGTATGAACCAAGTGAAATACCTAAGATAGATACTCACAATAACATATTCCGACTTGATAAATGAGATGTCAAGCCCTTAAAGCAATGCATCTGAGCATGTTTTTTTTTAATTATCTTTAGGTGCGTTTAAAACATGAATGAAGTGAAATATTTAGAAAAATACACCAGCACCCATATATTCTGGTAGAGACTTACTTAAAGAAAGTGAATCATTAAGGTCTATAATTCAAGTCGTTGCAACCTTGATGCCATTAATTTTTGTGTATTTAAGAGTTTAGATCATTCATTGCATGAAACATTTGATTAAATATGTGTTTAAATGCTATCAATCCCTAATCTAATGAGGTCTCTCCAAATAGGTGAATCAACACACTAAACCTTCAAAGTATCAAATTGTTAAGCTATTTTTATCATCAATTGAGTATAATAAGTATGGTATAAACATGGATTAAACAAAACATTTATGATCATATTATGTCACAGCGCAACATCATTGTGTTCCCATCACTGAGAAAGTGAAATAGACTCAAAGAGAGTTAGCTTGTATGAAGCACACTTAAGTCTATTTTATTAATTCTACTTAGATCTATCCAAGAAAATTTAACTCTAGAACCAAAGGTCCAAGAGGTTTCACTAATTAAATGCTAGTAAAACCTAAAAAAACTCAATAGATCTAACTTGTAAAGAAAATAGTTTGCGCAATTATCCAAGTCTATGCTAGATCTGAAAGAAATTAACCACGAGACTTGAAATAGCAATGTATATCTAGAAATAAACAATTCAAACCCTAGAATGCAAGACAAATAAAAATGAAAACGAGAAATCTGAAATTTTATGGTTGAAAAATTAAAGGGATTAGACCAGTGGCCAACCCACTTAGGCTACGAGAAACACTTGATCTAAGAGTCAAGTGTTGCTCAAGTATCTTATGTGTTGAATTCATACACACCATTAAAGGATTTCCCTCTGAGCATTGGCCAAGACATTTGAAATCCTTAAGATATTTTAGGAGAATGGTCCTATAAGAATCCAATCTTAGTACTATAAGGTGAACTACAAACCTATTCTAATGCAAGAGGGGTAGAACCCTAGGATGTCCACATTCAGTGCAAAAGTTATAAGTCTAAATAATCACAAAGAACAAGTAGAACTATACATTAGTATCCTTGTCAATATGGCATGGTGCACCCTAACGACCTTATAAAATATCTCTCCTCCTACATACTTATAACAAACAATATATCTTCCATTGTACCCTTGGACAAACACTTAAGAATAGTTACTATTCATAAATAGAAGTAAGGAAATACAAGTTTTTTCCAATTATTCTATAACAAAGATACATATGAGTGATAAGTCTACTATATAGGAGAAAACCTCATAATCCTCGTGAAATATAATTATCACAGATCTTGAATCTCCTAGCCCAAAATAGAAACTCTCCAACAAACTTAGAGAGAAATACAATAAAATATGTGAATAGTCAATATAAATCCTAAAAAATATGTGCTATCTCCAAAACCATGGGCTAAACCACCTCAGTAAGTAAAAATGTTCCAAGAGAGAGAGCACACTCCCAAAAGTGAGTTTACTAACTCATGTGAGATTAATAAAATAATATATCATGAAATAACCACCTCAACCAACTCCAACATGTGAGTAGACTAGTTAAAGAGAAAAGGTGCACTCCACAAGATGCTCCAATAAACTAGCATGTGTGGAGTAATGATGCCGAAAGAGAGGAACATTGAGTGGCAAAAATATGGTCATAATTCTTTTGCAATAGATTTTAAAATTCCATAGCTATGTTAAGGTTCTCCTAGCTTCCTATTGCAATTACATTTTGGAAATTACATAGTCATTTCAATCTAATGGCATTGATATGGTGGAAATACTTTATCAAAAGTTAACTGCCCTTGAAGCTAGCCACCCTCAAACAAATTTGTCTAACTAATTCAACAACCTCAATAAATAGTCCATACGAGTGTAACAACCTCTCAACTAACTCCAACCACCATAACTACCTCACACATGTGGACAAAAAGGTCCAACAAATTAAAAAAAATCCACACGTGTGGGATTATTCGTCCAAGAAGACAAGTGTACCCTCAAGATGTTATCTTTTTGGCATGAAAAATCTATTATCACCCAAAAAGTGACCACTTAGGCATTTTCCACTAGGATGATTGAAATATGCCATATAGTATGGTTTTTTATACATTAAAACCCACTTTCAGCTTAAGAAATAATTTAGAGAACCATTTTCCTAAATTATTTATGAAAATAAGCGAAAAAACCCATAAGATTAATTAAATAAATCACTATTTATTTATTATTCCATTGAAATAATTAATGAATTATTAATTATTAATTATTTCTAACCACAATACTGAGGAATAATTAAACAAATCATTTTTATTTATTATTCCTTAATCATCACATATTCCTTCCATGAAATAATTATTAAATCATTAATTAGTAATTATCTCTAACTCACTTTGACCATATATCCTTAAAGTAATTAATAAATCATTTTTGTTTATTAATTACTTTAACAGTTTTTCTTAATTAGCTCAATTAATCATTATTTTTTGAGTTAGTTCACTAAATAAAGATTTTTCACCATTTCATTAGTCTTTTCCTTTCTTAAGTATAATAAGATACTCCTAACGATTAGATCCTGATTTGGTCTAATAATATTTTATTGTTTGACTAGATCTAGATCTATCCTAGCATTTTGTTATAAATATAAAGCTTTCTCCTTACTCTACACACATGACCATTTCATCATCGTCATTATCATCTCAAACTTTTTGAGCTCTCACTTTTGAGTTCATACCTTCTTTTCTTTATTGCCCACTGCAAAGGAGGAGAGAGAAACCGATTTGCAACAACGAAGGGAACATCAAGAACCCTCCTACGAAGGAGGACCTACAAGTCCAAAGTCTCACTAGTCTTGCTCCATTAGGTGTTTTATGTCTTATTAATAAAAATCTAGCCATTTCATTAGGTACATTTATGTGGTTTTCATCTTGCATTTCAGTTTCTCTGATCACTTTTTGCAGGTTTTTACTTAACTAATTTTTTGCAGATTTGAAGTTGTTAACTTTCTTTCTTTTACTTTTCTTTTTTGTTGTTAGTGTTATCTATCATTGGTAGCTAAAGTTGAGACTTTTGGTACACCTTTTAGAAATTTCCATACTAACGTATGGCGAGTCCACTGTGATGAATCAGATCCCTAGTGATTTTGTTGTTGTGTCAAAAGTTTTTGGTCTTGCTTCTGTTTTTAGATCTACAATGGTTTTTGGAAATATCTTTGTGTTTATGTGTTTTCACTCCTTTTTTGCAGGTCACGGGTACCATTCGAGTAAGAGATGACAATTTCCATGGCAGATCTATGGAGCGGGAGTTTCGAGAGCATAACACACTTTTTTTTATGGTTTATTGTGTTGACCCAACATAGGATCTAGGCCAAAACCTGTGTTATAACGCAAGAAATAGGTCAGTTTCTGTGTTGTACAAATTTTCTGCCTTTCACAAATTTTTCTGATTTTTTTTCCCGAGTCTAGGTTCTGGTTACCTATCAAGGGGGTTTCCCATTGTTCTTATCTAGTCCATTAGGCCTTGATACTCTTGGTTTTCCTCTCTTTAGGAGGAAGGAAAAAATCTCTTTGGGGTTTGAAGTACACCTAAGCCACTTAATAGAGGGTTTACTAAGTTGGGTAGTCTAGTGTTCAGAAGTTCTATCCATTGTTTTTCCAACATAATAAATGTTTTGTTTCCATTCCTTTTAAGCCTTAGTAGCATCACTTTAGATTCCCTTTGAACCTTGTGTTGTACCATTCCTCTAGGGTCTTTCTAGGTTTCCTCCTATATCTAGTTTATTTGTTATTCTTTTCCAACATTTAAACAATCTTATTTACTAGTGCTTGCTGCATAAATCCAATAGCATAGACCTTAGATCCCATGGACCCAACCCCACTTGGTTTTAGATCTCTTCGTCCCAAGTAACCCATTGAAACACACTCTTTCACTCCTAAAGCAAATGCGCACTTGGTTTTTGCCACCAAGCCAATATTCTTAAAAATTCACACTAATAAATTAACAACAAAAATAGATTTAAGCCCACTTGGGTACCAGGGCCAAAGAATCTATTAGTGAGGTTAGGGTCAATGGGATAGGCATCTTAATAACACTTATCCATCATTTACATTGAGACCTAGTAGTTTCCCATTTAGGGAGCTTAAAATCATCCATCTTCCAACAATTAAAACTGATGTCGAGGAGAAACCCATTTAAGAGGGGTTTAAGCTTAGGCCAAGGTTGTTGGTGGTTCCCCTTGAGGCTACCCAACTCTTGGTAGGGAATTCAGGTCTATAACTGACTACCTAGAAGCTCAATATTCACTCACCCTTATTGGACGAAAGTAACTTAGTGGCCATTCTTAGGATAAACACCCTATAGGCAATGGTTGTGGACAACAACCATCCCTCTACCCTACCTTTCCATCAATTGTTCTGCTTGAGAAGTTGAGATCCCACAAGTAAGTTTGGAAGGCCATCAAAAGCATAGTACCTGGACTTGTTTGAGGCATATATAACCTTTAGGCTAGGAGTCATTTTTCTCTTTATAGGATAAGCTTGCTTGAATTATAGTAACAGTACATACTAGTTAGATTTCACTTTGCACCACTACGCTGGGTGTTTGCTTACCCTATGTTATTTTTTCTTCAACCTTTTCCTCTAGCCTTTAGTGTTTTCTTAGTCCCAACATCATTGCGCCCCCTAAGTGTTTGTCGAGACTCTGTGGTCTTCACCCTTATTTCCCATTAGGGCATCCATTAACACCTTCTCGATGAGTTAGGGTCCATCTCTCTAGTGCACCTTTGGAATTTAGTCTTTCTGATTCATCTAGTTCATCCTATGATTCTGAGTCCTCTTAGCCCCCAGTTGCTACCATGTCAGGTGCCAACGTTGGAAACAATGTCGGTCCCAATGTGGGCACCAATAGCGGAGGAAATGTCGATGGTAACGTTGGTTATACTCAAGGTACCCCTCTTGGAAGTAACACTGGAACCTTGCAAAGAATGGCTCCTTCCCAACCATTTCTCCGTTATATGCCTGGTTTAATGTTGAAAATGCAAAAAGAAAATCCTGATTTAATTTTGTCCATGAATTAAATTAGGAATAAAATTGTAATTCCACATCACAAGACAACTTGTACTAGTTAATGAAGTCAATTTGACTTAGTTGGCTTAGTTAATTCGAGTTGAGGGTCTAACTTGAGTCATTTAGAGTGTCTCCTACTTTATAGGATCCCTGGTTGAGTTTACTTTGAGTTGTAATTAATTAATTCAGTTTAACTGAGTTACAGTTAGTTAAACTAGTTTCAAATGATGGAGGAACTAGTAGGAGGTCAAACAATGGGGTGTTGCTTCATGTGTTCAACTAATTAGTTGATGATTCACTCATAAATAAATCATGCAAGTCAGATATGAGAGTTACCCAGTTGATATTGGAGTTCAAGGGTAGTTTACTATCTGTTTTATAATCATCTGAATTGTACAGGTGGTGCATGCAGTCAAAGGAAGGCCTATGAGGATTGCACAATTGATATTGAGGAGTTTCCCTAGTTAATAAGGGGCTAATTCCCAAGGAAACAACACAAGGAAATTTGGACTTGGGCAAGCAAAAAATTGGTTAAGTATTGGCCAAGGCTTGTCTAGGAAGCTGTGAGACAGATAGTGATAGCGAAGAGGTTGCTCGGGCTTGAGCAAAGCATTGTAATATTCTCATATTTTCTAACTAATGCAATATATAAATAGTAGGGGTTGTTAGTTGTGGATTTCCCCAGGAAATCATCATGTTATGTGTTGATTGAATTATTTCTCTTGTATGCTTCGTGATTTCTCATTCGATTAATTGTTTCCGCTGATGAGTAGAGTAGATTCAAAACTATTGTTTTAGGAAATCACAATTAGCAGTTTCAATCTACAAGGAATTTCTACATTTAAGTCTTCCTGATTTGAACCAACTCATTAATTTTCCTCTTCACCATGATCTGAATTGGTCACCTATGTCAACCAAGCTGCCATCTGATATACTGAAATTTGAAGGGAATTTCAGAGAGAATCCCACTAACCATATTCATTCGTTTCACATGTGGTGTTTCTCTAATTCTACCATAGAGGATTTCATCTTTTTGTGCCTTTTAAAGGCACCCTCACCAAAGCTACTATGAAATGGTATGTAGACTGACCCCATGCATCTCATTCAACATTTGTGACCCTTGCCAATGCCTTCTTATCTTACTTCCATTTAATTATCCATTATGATACTGTACTGAACTTTTGACCTCATTTCGTCAAAATTCTGCCACCCACCTTTCCAACCATGTTCATAAATGGTGTAAAAGGCGAAGTTTATGAAAAGATCTAAATTTCGAAGACCGTGTTTATATGGATTGGTTCTTGTGATCTCTCCTCGCTTCCATTGGTAAAGATGTCACATCTCATTTCTCTCATACTAAAGAAGAATCCATCCACATGGATTTGAAGTTTGATATGGTTTATGCCCAGTTGGGTTATGTCTATACCATCATCCCCGACCTTCCCAGGCTTGGTGCTTTGTACGCACCGGGGCCATCCCATGCCACTAACGGTGTTATTGGGTTAGTATCATACCCTCAACCTTCCCCATATCCACAAGGATTCATGGGTTATCGCCAACCTCAAGGGGGGTCTAGCTCCACCTACACTTATTCTCCCCCTGATACGTCATGGGTTAATTCCTATCAAGGCATGAGTACATCTTATGCATTTTACCATCCACATCAATTGATGCTAGGGCTAGTTGTTACCCAGCCTGATTATCAAAATGTTGTCACCAATCCATATTATCCATATGTGTCGCCTAGTGCTCCAACCCTAATGACACCAACACCTCAACCTCCCATGCCTCAACCACCTTTGCTGCAACAACAACCACCTCCTCAAGGACAATTGTATGCTCAACATAATGTTCCCTCTCCCCCCAATCCAAAAAGGAATAACAAGGGGAAAGGTAACCAAAACCAACCATCTCAAGGAAACCAATTCAACCAAGGTTGTTAGCCTATTCTCAATAAGGGTGACCAGTCTAATACCACAACCCAACAACAGGGCAGACAACCCACACAGAACAAGGCCCTTTGAACAAACAAACCATGTTCTTATTGCAATACCTACGATATTATACTCATGATTATCTCCTTCTCCCTCAGATGCACAAAGCATAGTAAGATCAAGAAACTACCTCTAGGGGGAAGCAACCTATGGCTCCATTTATTATTCCTTCTACACAGTGGGTCATGCTTATGAACCCCTTCCCTCACCAAGGATATGTGGCCACCCTAGGTGGCCAAAATCCTCCACCTCCACCCTCTCATCAGCGAAGAAATGAGTCTTACCAAATCCTTATGATGAATTCTAAAGAAGTCCACCTTCAAACTCGGTTGTGTCAATACGAAAAACCTCTTGAGAAGTTAACCACCAACATGTAACCTCAAGTTTCCATAGAGCCTCTTTCATCACCAAACGATACATTACATATCCCCCCACCTAAGGTGGAGGTTCCATCAAATATAACAAAAGGTATGTTACATTGAAATGTTGCCAATTCCTAAGCTGCCCACACTTACAACATAGTAGATGAGTTGGCACAATCTCTTGTTGTTATGTCAGTGCTGAAAGTTCTCTAGACGAGGCCATATAAAAGAATATATCTATTGTCTGCTTTAGGCATTGTGGACACTTCACATGATCACATGATCTTATTTAACGTTGACACCGTAGACCATCCTAGCCTTCCTCCATCTGTATCTTTCAAGATACATGTCTCCATTAAGAATGCCATTGTTCAGTGATGTATCGTCGATGAAGGCGCATCCACTTGCCTGATGTTCTCTACTGTATGGAAGTGACTTGGTTCACCTGACCTCTCACCATAAAATATCACTCTTCATGCATACAATAGTAGCTCCTCGCAATCCCTTGGTATCTATCATAATTGTCCCGTCGTCATTGCTAGCAAGTAGGTCATGATTGATGTTGAAGTCATTGATGCAAATCTCAATTATAATTACCTCTTGCTTGATCGTAGTTTCATGTACGCTATCAAAGTTGTCACATCTTCTCTCTTTAATACCATGAGCTTCCTCACAATGGGGAGATAGTCACCATCGATCAATTGACTTATTACGATCCCCAATCTCAGAAATCACCTTAGAGTGTCATTTCTTCAATGGTGGGTAAAATACCATGCCCTCCTTGACCAAAATTAGCCTAGGAGTATATAAATATTCTTCATTGTTAGGGGCATATTATGGCCCACCTCCTGTCACCACTAAGTGGAGCTCTTTTATGTTTGCATGTTTCAAGCATCACGATTCACCAATAAGCAATCTAGTACATCTTCCCAGTAGCTAGCTCCACAACAACCTCCCGCTCTAGATTTAACAGGTGCCTCAAGAGGAGCCCCTCCTGGACATCATCCATTTGACCAAATACCTCTCTTATTCCTGCCACCTGAAGTGTTCTCCACACTTGTGATGGCTATGTTGAGTCTACCTAGCCTTGCTTTGGGGATCCCAGTTTGGTATATTGATCCTCATGTAAACACTTCTCCTAATTAGCTCAAACATTACACTTTGACTCAATTTCAACCAGTTCTTACCACATCCACCACTACTTCAGTTCCACCACAACCTCAATGGGTATCTACTCTTGTTGCAAAAGCACCTGGTGAGTGGCGAAAAGATAAGGCCGGTAATTTTGTACTTCTCTATATTATTTCAATTACTTTGGCCAATTCACTTCTTCAACTAGCAATATTTTCAACAATAATTAATTTTCCAATAATCAATAATAACTGAAGATAGAACAATAAATGCAATGACAATAGGAGACAATCAAAACTTCAACAAGAGGCACCAATTTCATTAAAGACCAGGGAAAAACCCCACAAGGGAGAAAACCATTTGAAATTATTCTTCTATTACGTTGCCTTCAAATGTTCAACAAAGAGTACAATGAACCCAAATCCATAAACAATAATCAAAGTCAAAGTTTTGACTTGTTTAAAAATCAACCAACCAATATACAAATATGGGCCAATAGTCAAATCTGGTTAACTGTCATAATCTGCAATTCTAGTCAACATCCAACAACAGTCAACGTGCCCTAACTAGTCCACAATTCCATGGTCAAAGTGCTCCAATCAAAATCGATCAAAGGTAAAAAAGTGTGGCCTTAAGTGATTGTCACCAGAGCCCAAAACTGTCCAAAAGTTCTCAACCAAAGTCAATCAAAGGAGAGAGAAATGTTTGTGGTCAAGTCTGCAAATTTTTCCTACGGTCAACCCAAGTCAAACTGCTCCAAATTCCCCAGTTTTTGTGTTATTTGCACAGTGGATGATGGGAAGTATGGCTAGACATAAGCAGCATGACAAGAGGTGATACAGAGATAGGGTGTTGTGGTAGGATGTGCAACACTAGAGAGAACACAGTCCTCGCTAAGAGGGAGCGTTAGTTTCTATAGCATTGGATGTGTTATAGCCACAAAATTTGGTGGAGAGGTTAGAATACATGATATCTCCAAAACTGAGAAATCATTTCTGGAAATTCCACCTAGAGATGGCTTACTTAGATTATTAACCAATGTTTAATTATTTCATAAGACTAAACTTAGGGAATATGGTTAATTGATCAAAATTAATTAATTCAAGGTGATAATTCTACAAAAACTCACATGGATCGATCTAGAAATAATCTGAGCCATTGATTAATATTTAATATTGGTTGTTGGAGTCCCAACATAAATATATAAGAAGGGATCGATGTGGTGATGGAGAAGACATAAGATTCGCTTGGAAAATTCAATTTCCAAAGTAACAATAGTCAGTTTCCGGAGAGTTCAAGCTTCAATGAGGAAGCAGAGACAACGAGGGGCAAAGATAGTGTTCCAGAGGAAGTTTTCCAGATCTAGAGAGGCAACAACAAGGAGGTCGAGTTATTCTTAGTGAGGCAGTGCAGAGGAATACTAAGTTGCTTCAGAAAAGCAATTCGATTTGGCTGGAGGAAAATCTATTCAGCTTCCAGAAGCCGGGAAAGTTTTCCAGAGGGCCAGAGAATCAGTTTCCTCAACTGAGGAAATCATAATGACTTCATAAGAGGTAGTTTCGTGCTTAGACGTCCAAGGGTTTGCATAAGCACTACGTAGAGGCTGATGTAGAGGGTCTAGGAGGATGAATTTTCTGAATAAAAGTTGTGTCGGGGTTGCTTGTGGAAGAAGGGAGATTCCCTTAAATACTTTTGGCCAAATTTTCTTCTTGTTTGGATTTCTAGTTTGGCATCCATAGATTGTACTCAAAATTTCACTGTTGCATAATAATTAAAACCCTCACTATTGCACCAGTTTTCCCGAGTTGGGTTTTTCTAGGGACAATTGTCCAAAAATAGCAATGTCATTTTTATTGTGTGCGTGTGTTATAATTTTCTCAGTTTCCAACACTATATTCTTTTGTAGTATTTGTTTGTGAAAATCACAGTGCGAATTATTTGGTATTTTCCATAACAAACTGCAAATAAATTAACAATTAGGAAAATAATTTCCAGTTGCTGTGATAGATGAAATTTTCACATTTTTTGCCAAAAGATGCAGCCTGCCCAAATAGAAATTCACCTAAAATATTGAACCCAAAATTAGCTCAAAAAATTGAATTCAACACTGGTTAAAGTTGTAGAAGTCTTCAGATTTCAACCACATATAATTTCATCCTCCTTTTCCTTCACACCCGTGAGAGAAACCCTACAATTTTCAAATGGATCGAACCCAAGAAGAGAAGAGAATATGTGTTGTGATGATGTATCAAATGAGGCTCCTTGACTTGTATTTATAGGCTTTGGAGGTGGGGCAATTTGTCCTCTAGGATGTCTTGATCAAATGTATCATTGTGGGCTTCACTTCAAAAATGAAGTTTCCCATATCCAAATCCAATGCTTCAAAGGTCAATTTTAGTCCTTTTGAAAAGAGGAATCTAGTCTAATGATTGGAATTTGTCACTCAACTTCCAAATTAACACTTCCTGTCAACTGGGGAAAAATTGCAACTACATCATATGATCATCGCAAGCATCTTGTCATCAAATCATGTTTCATCTCATCTCGACTCTATCTGCTGAATCATTCTCGAATCTAAAGAAGAAGAATCAAAGGGGACCTCCAACTAACACCCTTTATACCGAACAATAGGCGAGATAAAACTTACCGAGCAAGGATCACAACCATCCCATTATGCAATCAATGGGAGAGATACCACTTCCTATATAAGAGGTAAGGATCACATCCATCCTATTATCTATCGATCTTAAAAGTAATGACCCTCAAGGATCATGTGGTATAACATCTGCATCATAATCCGAGCTTGGGTGAGATACCCGACTTACCAAAGGTAAGGATCACACACCCCCAAGCATCCTCAAGTCGTTGGCCAGAGAGGGAGGGACAATCCCAGATAATGTTGGCATTATGGCATAGGTTTGGAGCTATGGCACAGGTGTTGTCCTTGATGGCAACTCTCTTTAGCAACAGATCTCAATTCAAGCACTCAGAGAGAAGAAAAAGACATATACCCAGGTTCATCTAAACAAAGACGCATATACACGCGGGTTATACGTTGAAAAAACGTGTATATGTTGGGGATCATACTTTTAGTCCATGGTTGTTAGTCCTTGGGATTTGAACCTATGTTTTGGACCATGGCGTCTCGTCAGATGTGTAGATCCCTAGTTTTGGGTTCATGGTATTGAAATGTTATGGTCTTGGACCATGGTATTGAGGAAGGCCTAAGACTATAAAAGAGGAAGGAGATCATGTGGCAAAGGAGAATCTGTATTATTATTGAATATCTGATAAAGTGCTAGAGCTGGTATATTGGTAATTGGGTTGTGATGCAGGTCTGGATCTGAATGAAGGAGGAACCTTAGAGCAAAAGAAGGATAAGATCTATTCATGGGTCATAATCTTTAAGCTTGAATTATAGGATCCTTATATGTTTTTGATCTGCTAGATGTGGCACTTGCTTGATCTATAAGTCTGATAATCTGGGTGAATTAGTAATTGAATATCTGAAAGAGTGAATTATCCTTTATAGATCTGTACGCAGGTTCAGTGCAGCGAAGGTGTGTATACACGCAGGTTCAATGAAGTAATAATGCGTATAAGCAGGTTTCTTCATACGCAGAAGCGTATGCACGCATGCTTCAGGATGATAAAGTAGCATATATGTCTTAAACTGTGATCTTGCTACTTCTGTTCATTGCTGCTGTGTTCTGGATTTTGTTTTAGTGTGTGGTTACTGGTACTGTGTTTTGGGTACAGCTGTCAGAGAAATATCTACTTGTTTCAGATCTATTTGGTGAAAGGTGATTGGTTGATGGAGAAATTCTTAATGATTGATTGATGTTCATGGATCCAGTTTGAAAATTTATGAAACGTGGTCCCTGGAAGAAAGAGAAGGTTGTAGCCTTCTGTAGGCCAGCACCTACGTACTAGTATTTGGGCTAGTGCAAGAGCTAAAGGGGGTTGTAGCTCCCTTCCAGGAGAAGCTGGAAAACGAGAGAGGGTTGTAGCTCTCTGCAGGTTGCAACCTGCGTACTGGTAAAGGACTGCACGAGTACATTGTAAACAAAAGTTTCTAATTAAAGAAAGATAGAGACGAATTGCAGCAGGTGGTTTTCACCCACATTGGGTTTCCACCTTATATCCTGTGTTCTTGTGTGTGATTGTCCTTCTGCTCTGTTTTACTGTTTCTGGTTACTGGTTATTTGATTCTGCATCTCAGATTAACAATCATCATCAGAAAGTTAAAGTAAATTAAAAGTTTGCTTTGTATACGTGGGTTTCCTTCTGAATAGTTGTGTATATACGCGGTTTTAATGAACTGAAGTAGCGTATACATTTTGGTTTAGGAAAGGGAATATTTGACCTGATAATACTGATTCCCCCCCCCCCCCCTCTCGGCATTATTTCCAACAATTGGTATCAGAGCCAGGTTCTTCTGAAGAATCTTGATCGCTTGAAGGAAGATCTTTCATCATGAGCAACTACGAGAGGGAAGCATCAATCAGGCCACCGGTTTTTGATGCAACAAACTTCGTATACTCGAAGGTAAGAGTTACTGCCTATCTTCAATCTCTGGGTACTGAAGTCTGGGATATCATAGATATAGGGTATACTTTTCCAGCATCAACTCCCACAGATCCGGCTGAGAAGAAGAAATATGAAACGAATGCAAAGGCGTCAATACTTTATTGGGATGTCTATCACAATCTGAAATTTGGTCAGTCAGCAGTATAAATCTGCTTAGGAAATATGGGACAAATTGTTCGTAGCTACTGAGAGATGATCAGGTAAACAAGCAAAACTTCAAACCTCAAGAATTCAGTAGAAAACTCAGAATGTACAATGAATGAAAGTGTGGGGCAACTATTTTCTTCGTGTAGATGAGATTGTTAATTTGTAAATGGAAAAATTTGGGGGAAGAGTAAAGGAGTTGTTGATAAGTTGGAAAAAGTTCTAAGACTTTGTCCCCTAGGTTTTGAATCTAAAGTTTCTGCAATAGAAGAAAAGGAGAATCTTCAAAACCTTAAAATGTCACAGCTGCATGGAATTCTAACTGCTTATGAGATGAGGAAAGGTGGACCATCAGATAGGAGAGAAGTTGCCCTCAAAGCATCCGGCAAAGGTGACTACTATGAGTCTGGACACATATCTGAAGAAGAAGAAGAATCAAATTTTTTCAAAAATATTCAACGGGGCACTGGACGATTCCGAGGTAAGTTACCATTCAAATGCTTTGCTTGTGGAAGAGTAGGACACTATGCTGCCAAATGTCCTCACAAGGATAAGATTGACAAGGGGAAGGAACCTGTTAGAAGGTACAAGAAACAGAATGCATATAAGAAAAGCTATTACACTCATGAAGATAGTGATGGACTATCAAATAGCGATGAAGATGAACGAGGTAATCATTATAAACTTTTAATGGCTTTTGAAGATGAGGATTACATGGATGCTATAGATATGGATGGCTTTTATGAAGAGATTTCTAGACTCAAAAGATGTTTAGAAGAAAGGAATAAGATCATTGATACTATGCAAACCCAACTTGATGAAAAAGAAAAATCTCTTGAGAAGTTAGAATGTGAAATTGTTGGCCTTAGAAAAGAAATTGAGAAAACAAAGGCCCTTAATCTTAAATTTGTTAAAGGATCTGAAACTCTGGATGAGATTATCAGTGTGCAGCGTTCCCCTCTAATCAAGATAGGTCTGGGGTATAATGGAGAAGCATCTCAAGCTTCCACCTCTAAAATTTATCTTGATGCAGCAAGAAGGAGTGAG
>APFE030453796.1:180754-199088 GCA_000404065.3 Pinus taeda | reverse complement strand
AGAGAGGGTTGTAGCTCTCTGCAGGTTGCAGCCTGCGTACTGGTAAAGGACTGCACCAGTACATTGTAACAGAAGTTTCTATTAAAGAAAGATAGAGATGAATTGCAGCAGGTGGTTTTCACCCACATTGGGTTTCCACCTTATATCTTGTGTTCTTGTGTGTGATTGTCTTTCTGCTCTGTTTTACTGTCTCTGGTTACTAGTTATTTGATTCTACATCTCAGATTAACAATCATCATCAGAAAGTTAAATTAAATTAAAAAGATTGCTTTGCATACGCGGGTTTCCTTCTGAATAGTTGCGTATATACGCCGGTTTAATTAACTGAAGTAGCGTATACAATTTGGTTTTAGAAAAGGAATATTTGACCTGATAATACTGATTCACCCCCCCTCTCAGTATTATTTCCAACAGATAAAACTTACCGAGCAAGGATCATAACCATCCCATTATGCAATCAATGGGAGAGATACCACTTCCTATATAAGAGGTAAGGATCACATCCATTCTATTTCCTATCGATCTTCCCAGTAATGACCCTCAAGGATCATGTGGTAGAACATTTGCATCATAATCCGAGCTTGGGTGAGATACCCGACTTACCAAAGGTATGGATCACACACCCCCAAGCATCCTCAAGTCATTGGCCAGACAGGGAGGGACAATCCCAGCAAGCCCAACTTGTGGATATGATACCAATTGGGGTATACTTTTCTAGACCAAGATAGGGGGAAATACCCGACTTGTCAAAATGGGAAAGGATCACACACACTCTATGGGTGAAAACAGGGGATATACCTGACATACTGCAAGAGTAGGGATCACACATACCTATTGTGCAAAGATCCCTCAATCCTAAGAGCCCTCAATGCTCCATTCCCACCTTGGGAGCTTAACCAAGGGGGAAAGCTATGCTAAGTGTTCTTGACCAGCGAGACACCTTATTCGAAGGGGTCACATCCATTAGTCCAAGTTTCTTTCTAAAGACCAAGAACTTCCCTTTTAACAAACCTTTGGTGAGAATATATGCTATCTGCTCATCTATCAATATGTGACAAAGTTTATTGGATCCTCTCTGCACCATGTCTCAAATGTAATGATACTGGATCTCTATATGCTTGGACTTGTCATGAAATACATGATTCTTTGCCAATCAAATCCCACTCTTATTGTCGCAATATACCATAGTAGTGTCAAGGACCTGCTCAAACAACCCTCCAAAGAGTTTCCTGAACCAAAATGCCTCACAACTAGCCATGCTAGCAGCAATATACTCAGCCTTAGCGGTACTTAAGGCTACAGACTTTTGTTTCTTGCTCATCCATTATATTGTGGGGGATCCAAGGCTAAAACAACATCCTGAAGTGCTCTTCCTATCAACAAAGTTTCTTTCCCAGTTAACATTGGTATATCCATGAAGTCTTACATCTCCAGTAATGTGTCTCAAACCAAGGGTAATCGCCCCATGCAAATATATCAAAATGTGTTTGGAAACAACCCAATGTGCATGGAGAGGCTCAGTCATAAATTGAATCAACATGTTCACTACATAACATATGTTGGGATGGGTGTTCACAAACAACATTAGAGCCCCAATAACCTATCTATACTTGGATGGATTTTCCAAATCGGGTCTTATACCTTCTCCAAATAGCTTCTTGAAATTCATTCCTATTGATGTGGCCAAGAACTTACATTCTGTTATTGCAAATCTCTCCAACAACTTCACGACGTATTTTCCCTGTGAAAGGAAAATCTCACAGGGTCTTTGCCACATCTCAATACCTAGGAAGTAGTGCACGAGTCCAAGGAATTTCACCTAAAATTCAGAGGCTAGCTTCCTCTGACACTCGCTCATCAAGGGCTCACTACTTGTTATAAATAGATTGTCAACCTATAAAACTAAAATCAATGGCATACCTTGGACCACATTGATGTAGATGTTGGGATTGATGCTACTTCTTGCGAATCCAAGCTTCACCAGGTAACTATCTACATAGGCATACCATGCTTTGGGAGCTTGCTTCAATCCATACAATGCCTTCTTCAACCTATAAACCTGTCTTTTAGTCCTCCACTTAAAATATTTGTGGCTACTCAATGTAAACTTCTTCATGTAACATGGCTTGAAGGAATGTCATCTTCACCTCCATCTGATGAAGAGCCCATCCTTGACTTGCAACAAGGGAAACTATCAAAGAATGGTGGTGTACCAGGCCATAGGAGAAAATATATCATCATAATATTCTCCATCCTTTTGGGATAATCCTCTTGCAACAAACCTCACTTTATATTTCTCAATCCTTCCATCAGTTCCATGCTTGACCTTCAATAGCCATTTTCAAGAGAAGAAAAATTTCTCCTTTGGTTTGAGCACAACATCCCACACGTCATTATTCATAATGGATTCATATTCTTTGGTCATGGCATCCTTCCAAACTTTATCTTTCATGACTTCTTCAAAGGTGTGGGACTCAACTTCAACCATATTACCCATCGCTCCAACATATCCCTGGTACCTTCAAGGCTTCTTGCTTTCTCTAAAGGTCCCCCTGGCGGGAATGCGTCTCTTAACATCTTATAATGTGTCAAGAAACCAAAGCGGCCTCTTCCTAGTAGGGGAATCACAAGGAGGAGGATCCAAGGGCCTCATTGGATCATCAACAATGTCTCTCTTGGATTTTGATACTAAAGGACCTTCTAGAATATCCATATGATCACTTTCCTTCTCAGGAGGAGGAGATGGAGGAAGGTCCCTTGCTTTTCCAAGGGAAACATCTTCATCGAATGTTACATCACTGTTAATTTCAACCTTCCTTTGATAAGAAATATATATTCTAAATTCTTTGGAATCTTCACAATACCCAAAAAACATACCTTTTCTTCCAGTGGCTTCCAACTTGTTTCTTTTGTCTTTCACCACATGGAAATATATGAGGAAATCAAATATCTAAAGATGACCAATGTTTGGCTTGACACCTGTGAATACTTCTTCGGGAGTCTTGTTTTCCAATGCTTGATGAGGAACCCTATTTTAAACATAAACCATTGTATTTGCTGCTTCACCCCAAAGAAACTTTGGCAACTTTTGATCATGGAGCATGGTTCAGACGACTTGCACAATGGACCCATTATTTCTTTTAGCCACTCCAATTTTTTTAGGATTATAGGGAACAATCCTCTCTATCCTGATACCTTCCTTCTTGCAAAAATCTATGAACTTATTTTAAATGTATTCTCCATAGTTTTCAGACCTCGAAGACCTTAATTTTCTTCCCTGTTTGATTTTAGACCAAATCCTTGAAGTCCTTGAACATATCAAAGGCATCATCCTTATGATTCAAGTAATATATCCATGTCTTCCTTATGAAATCATCTATCAAGGTTATGTAGTAGATATGGCCATCAAGAGAATGTACGGGCCTCGATCCACATATGTCAGAATGAATGAGTTGGAGAATGTCATTAGTCTTATTCTTTCTAGAAGGGAATAGTCCCCTTGTCTTCTTCTCGCTGACACATCTTAGACATACTCCATCATGTTGAGGTCAAATATCGAGGATCCCAGAGACCAACTTATCCAATTTCAAAATAATTTCATAGTGTAGATGTGCCAATCTTCGGTGCCACAACTCACTTTGATGATTGGTGTCATGGACCATTGCTAGAAGGGGTCTTCCATGACTCCATGGAGTCCTTGAAATCTAGATCGCATTGTGAAAACATAACTCATAAGGGATCCCATCGTCCAAGTAAGTACTTTTTCTTTGATGAAGGCTACCCTCATTCCTTTGTCCTCCAAGGAAGATATAAATACCAAATTATTTTTCAACCACAACACGTACATCACATCATGGAACAAAACAAATTCCCCAGAGTCCAAATGAAATTTAGCAGAACCAAATCCATTAACAAGATAAGTGGAGTTGTCTCCAAGAATAATATTTAAATTGGACTCCCTCTCTACCAAATTAGAAAGAACCTCCTTATAACTAGAGAAAAGATGAAAGGCCCCACTACCAACCAACCAACTACCCCAAGTATTTGAGGGAGAGGAACTAGAAAGAGAATAAATAAGGATTTATTCAGATTGACCAATAGCAACATTACTTTCATAACTCGAATTTCTTGATTTTTATTAAGCACGATGGTTTTATTTACGACCATTTAAATAATCTCTTCTTCTTCTTTCGTCTCTTCCATTACGATCATTCCTTCAATTGTCTCTCCCTCTTTGATTGTTGAACCTACTATTTTGCTTCTAGTGTTGTACCTTGGAGCATTTTTCTTCTCAAGAATATCTCAAGCATATTAAGCCTTCTTGTGGGAAGTGTAACATTTAATGTGCAACGATTCCTTTTCTCTTCCATTCCTCCTATTTGAATTTCAGGTAGTAGGATTCCTTGAACTTGATGAACCTCCTTTTCCTTTCTTTTTTTTATGAGAAATGAACGCAACGAAATCTATTAGTTTTTTGTATCTTACCTCTTGAGATCATCCTATATTCTTCTTAACTGAGTTTTCCAATGAGCTCATAAAATAACGGGAAACTATTTTTTTTTCTTATGGTGGTAATGAAGGTTTCCCACATAGGAGGGAGATCTCTACGAATTACAAACACCAACTCCCTATCTAGTAAAATTTCCCCAAATCTCTGCAATTGATCTCTGAGACGAGATATCCTCATGATATGGGATTGCAAAGATTCTCCTTTTTTCATCTTCATATCTTTGAGTTTATCTTTCAAGGAAATAATTTCATTCAAATTGTTGACTTCATACATGTCGGTCAGATTATCATACATATCCTTAGACTTCTTCAAATTTCCAACATAGGCAAATTAATGATCTTGTAAACCATTAGCTACAATTTTATTTGCTTTTAACTCTCCTTTATTGTACTTTTCCTTGGCAGCAACGGGAGAATTTTGTGGAGGCTCAAGAAATTTTCCTTGAATGTATTGCCAGACACCATTGTCATTAGCTATGATTTCCAACCTTGTCTTCCAAGCAACAAAATTTGACAAGTCTCCAACTTCTCAGCTTCCTTGAAGAATGAGGTAGACATCTTGACTTGATTAGATAGACAACTTCAACTTTTCTAAGTATGATTGCTTTAGGTCTTGTCTCCTTTGGGCTTGTCCTTCACCTTAGCTATGATACGATGATAATTTTGTACTTCTCTATGCTATTTCAATTAATTTAGCTCAATTCTCTTCTTCGATTAGCAATCTTTTCAACAATAATTAATTCTTCCAATAGTCAATAGTAACTAAAGATAGAACAATAAATCCAATGACAATAGGAGACAATCAAAACATTAACAAGAGACACCGATTCGGTCAAAGATCAAGGAAAAACCCCACAAGGGGAAATCCTTTGAAATTCCTCCTATTAGTTTGTATTCAAATGTTCAACAGAGAGTACAATGAGCCTAAATCCATAAACAATAATCAATGTCAAAATTTTTACTTGTCTAACAAATCAACTAACCAACAAATTTGAGACAATAGCCAAATGTGGTTAACTGTCATAATCTACAATTCTGGTCAAAGATCAACAATAATCAATGTGCCCTAAATAGTCCACAATTTTGTGGTTAAAGTGCTTCAATCAAACTCAGTCAAACTTAAAAAAACAGTGGCCTTAAGCGTTGGTCAACCAGAGCCCAAAACGATCGAAAAATTCCTTGTCAAACTCAGTCAAAGGAGATAGAAAAGTTTGTGGTCAAGTCTAGAATTTTTCCTACAGTCAACCCTAGTAAAACTGCTACAAATGCCTCAATTTTTTGTGCCAAAAGTTGCAGCCTGCCACAAAAATTCACCCAAAAGATCGAACCTAAAATCAACTCAAAAAGTCAAAGTCAGTGCTGGTCAAAGTTGCAGAAGACTTCAAATTTTGGCCACCTCTAATTTTGTCCTCCTTCTCCTCTGCATGTGTGAGAGAATTCCTGTAATTTTCAGATGGATCAAATCTAAGAAGGGAAGAGAATATGTGTTATAGATGATGTCTCAAATGAGGTTCCTTGACTTATATTTATAAGCATTGGAGGATGGGCAATTTGTCCTCTAGGCCGACTAGATCAAATGTGTCATTGTGGGCTTCACTTCAAAAATACACTTTCCCCTATCCAAGTATAGTACTTCAAAGGTCAGTTTTGGTCCTCTCAGAAAGAGGAATCTAGTCTAATGATTGGAATTTGTCACTCAGATACCAAATTAACAAAGGAAACCCAAGTGTCAACCACTCCCTACAAAGTACCTAAGCCTACTCCTCCATGTGCTTTGTGCAATCTTCCTGGTCATGCCACTAACCATTGACTTGATCTTCCCCATTTAAAGTGCACAATTTCCAAAGATGAAATTCAGCTAGACCAAGATGTCCCTGAGTGCAAGTCACCTTGCATGAATCATCCGAGGAAAAAATCCTTACGCATAAATCATCCACGTGCTTTGTGCGATACATATGCACACTATTCTCTTCATTGTCCACACCTCTACTATTTTTCACGATGTTGTCACAGTTATTTGTGAAATGGATATCGCTCATAGTGACCCTTCACTTTCTCTATCTGTGGCCCTTGGCACCAATTTACCGCTAGGGTAGGGGGATACTCAATCCACCATCGTGATTCCCCCTCCTGATGTAGAAGTGATAAACAATTTCATACCCTTTCCTTACCTATCATCATCCATGGGATCAACTTCCTTAGAATCCTTGGGAGTCTATGAGTGTGTTTATTTAGATCCATCTTCTGAAGATACTTCAATCTCAACATTAATGGACCTTCAATCCACTTGTCATCAATCTCCTATTGAATACGTTGCGTATGTGAACCATGTCTCCCATGATGATGATTGATTTAATAACCTCTTACTTCAAACCCATGAATTTGACCCACATCCACCTTGTAGCTATTACATTGCCACACATTGTTTGTGTAAGGGGGAATCTACTTTTGAGGGTTTAGAAGAAGCAATTCTCCCTAATTCTCATATTGCATCTAGCAGTGTCGAATCTAGTGCCACTATTCTTCCCCATCCTAAAGAACTTATAGAGTCCCATATCACTATAGATCACCTTCGGGATGATCCACTTAGTCATTCCTACATCTTAAATCAACAACCCAATCCCTTAGACATTGTTGTTGTCCAACCACAATGTTTTCTAGTTGAGCATTAGTTCATTATATTCAAAGACACTCTTTGGTATGGTGACACCTTCTTTGAAAACCCAGAAATTTAGTCCATTTCATTCATGTATGTAGTTCCAAGCGAGATGGAAAATCCACCATTTCCTTTCTCCCACTGTATCCACCCATTCTTCCCATAAGAAGACAATCATAAAAATAAATGAATACTTCACATTAACATGAATAATCATGTTAGTTATTAAAATATCCATAAAAGTGTTTGGAATCCATTATTCTAAATATGCTCAACATGCCCATAACATGCGACATACACATCCAGAAGGGGCATCTTTCCCACCTTTGCATACCTCATTAGTTTCTCATGCTTAGGGGAATGATGCCCCCCTATCCACCTTCTCACTTGATTAACATCCATCTCAGCATAGACCCCAATAATCTAGGTATGGTCGATTGTCCTCTTATTCCTTGGATAGTTTGTCCTACCAGTATCTCTCACAAGCTATATACACATCACACATTGTAGATGATTGATACCATCTATTCAATAATTCTCCTCTATGTGATGCCCCACTTACCACTTGGTCACCATGTTCAACTTGGTGGGTGGCGATGATGTTCTCTAGTAGTTCATTCCTGTATTTTTTCTCATCTTTATTCTTCATTGGGAACCATCATTCTAAGAAGCATTAAGGCCATTTTCAAACAAGTAAGGCTACCAACCTGAAAGTCGACAAATTCCAAATCCATCTATCGGTTTTTCTGTTATGATATCGCTAAGTTTGAGAGCTCTCTCCTCCTCCCCAAATTCACCAACAACACAATGCACAAATGGATTTGAATTGGGAGCAAGAATACCTTTTATAGGATTCCCTTGGCCATTACCAGCTCACTGTAGCTTGGTTTAACAAACCATCTGCACCACTGGAAATCTCTCATTGACCTCTATAATTGGTCCTCCTCCATTTCTAGTAATTTGAGACTTCACTAGGAAGCCATTTATTCCATGAGGTTTCACTTTGCCATTTATTAAAACTGAATCTTTTCATATGAGTCACTCATACTCTAGCACCACTTTGTCTTTGTACCTCTCCCTTGTGGCAACATCAGTGAGTCACCCTTGTCCAAAGAATCATAGATGAGTCACCCTTATGTCTCATGGAGTTTGTTTACAATCCCATTGAGTCCTGTTACAATATATTATCCCCTTTGTGTATCACATTCATCTTGTTTTGCCTAGATTTAGCCTCAAGATATCATGATCTATCTTTGAAAAACCTTCATATGAGTAATTGACCATCCCCTCCAGAGTTGTATCAGTTGCTGCTAGGTTAACCTTGCATATCATGCTATGACACAGGAAGTCATAAGTCCACCCCTCATTCCATATCATCCTCCTTAGTGTCAGTATCTATTAGTCACATTACTATGTTCCTCGTGCCTTTGACGAGGACTCCTCATTACCTCAACTTTGGTGGCCCCCCCTATCGAATTTAACTCATTTATTCTAGGAGAGTGACCTAGACGGCGGTGTACCTTGGATCCAACTTTTTCATTCTTGGGTACCTTAGATTAAGCAAAGGGAAGCATAATTTCCCTTTGACTTGATTGTTTATCACGTGCTTGAGTCCAACTCCTTATCACATGATTAATAATCATACACTTGATGGTCCAATGCTCCAACAGATTGTCCCAACCTTCACTGGGTATGTGTGAGATGTTTCATACCTCATGAGGGGGTGGCCCTTCAAGTAGCACCCCACATGCTTGATAGTCAATAGTTCATGATCTAGCCTTAAATGTAGTTCTTTAGATTTGACTGGCTCGGCTTCAGTCGAATGTAGAGTCGTCAACATGAGCCCCACCATCAGATGGTTCATTCAGATCTTCAAAGATCTTTCTTGTTTAGCAGGGTTTCTTTGGTTGTGATCTCCCCTTCATACCAGATTGGGGGAATTCATTCCTATGTACTCAATTTAGCAATATTCCTTGTATTAGTCCTGACCTCTATATTCCACGCACATATGTATATGGGACTCTTTCTATCATTGTATTATTTTTTGGCCCATTAATGCCAACGTACTATGTATAATTTATTATTTTTCTCAGACTCACATTTCTAGGTGCACCATTATTATTTGTACTGAGTTATCTTTGTGAGTATGGGTATGCCTCCCCCACCTCATTGAGGTCATGTTCACACCATAAAAGAGACATTTATCTGACAAGTAGGTCTTGCCTCCTTTGGTTTCAATCCTTCCCTATGTTGCAATGGTTCTCTCTCTCTCTCTCTTTATATGACCACCCCTTCGGTGTCTCGTGAAAGTGAACCTGCAGTGTGTTTCAGTCATATGATTTGCTCCTAACACTCATACATTGGTGGGCAATATGTTATCACTTAGCTCTTTTCCACTAGGATGATCGAAATATGCCATGCAGTATGGGTTTTTACACATTAAAACCCACTTTCACCTTAGGAAGTAATTTAGAGAACCATTTTCGTAAATTATTTCTGAAAATAAATAAAAAAAAACCCATAGGAATAATTAAAGAAATCACTATTTATTTATTATTCCATTGAAATAATTATTGAATCACTATTTATTAATTAATACATAATCCTACTCCATGCACTTTGTGTGATCTTCTTGGTCATGCCACTAACCATTTCTCTAATCTTCCTCGTTTAAAGAGTGTGGTTTCCAAAGACGAAATTCAACTAGATCTAGATGTCCCTGAGGTGAAATTCACCTTACTTGAATCATCCAATAAAAACAAATCCAGTACAAACACTATTTTCATCATTATCCTCACCTTTACTATTTCATGATGCCCTCATAGTTCTTCGCGAAATAGATGCCACTCTTAGTGACCCTTATCCTTCTCTACCTATGGCCCTTGGATCCAATTTACAGCTAAGGCAGGAGGCAACTCAATCCACCATCATGATTCCCCCTCCTGATGTAAAAATGACAAATGACTTCATACCCATTCTTTACTTGTCATCATCCATGGGATCAACTTCCTTAGACTCCTTGGGAGTCTCTTAGATCCATCTTCTAAAGATACTTCATTCTCAACATAGGCAGGCCTTGAATCCACTTGACATCAATCTCCCATTGAAGACGTCACGTATGTGAACCATGTATCCCATGATGCTAATTGGTTCAATAACCCCTTACTTTGAACCCACGAATTTGAACCACATCCACCTTGTGGCCTTTACATTTCCATACAATGTTTGTGTAAGGGGGCATCCACTTTTCAGGGTCAGGAAGAAGCAATTCTCCCTAACTTTAATATTGCATCTAGTAGTGTTTACACTATTTCCACTATTCTTCCCCATCTTGGAGAAATTATAGAGTCCTATATCCCTCCAAATCACCTTGGGGATGATCCACTTAGTCATTCCTACATATCCAATCAATAACCAGCCTTCTTGTCCAACCACAATATCTTTTAGGTGGGCATTATTTCGTTATAGCTAAAGCCACTCTTTGTTATGGTGACACCATGTATGCGAACTAATATATTTAGTCCATTTGACTCATGTATTCAATTCCAAGCAAGATTGACAATCCACCATTGCCTTTCTCCCATTGTATTCACCTATTCTTCCCATAAGAAGACAATCATAACAATAAATTATGACTTTGTATTAACATGAATAATCATATTATGTATAAAAACATCCATACAAGTGTTTGGAATCCATTATTCTAACTAGGCTCGACATTCCCATAACATTCTCCATGCACATATAGAAGGGGGAATCATTCCTACCTTTGCATACCTGGTCGATTCCCCTCCATCATCATATGTTGGGGGTCAACATCTCATGCTTAGGGGCATGATGACCCCCCTTCCACCTTCTCACTTGATTAACATCTATCTTGGCCTATACCCTAATGATCTAGGTATGGTTGATTGTCTTTTCATTCCTTGGATAGTTTGTCCTACCAGTCTCTCTGGCAAGCTATATACACATCACATATTGTAGATGATTGATACCATATATTCAAACATTATCCTCTATGCAATGCCCCACTTACCACTCAGTCGCCATGTTCGACTTGGTGGGAAGGGATGATCTTCTCTAGTAGTTCATTCCTATATTCTTTCTCACCTTGATTCTTTAGCAGAAACCATCATTCTAAGAAGCATAAGGCCATTTTCAGGCAAGTAAGGCTACCAAACTGAAAGTCAACAGATCCCAACTACAAGTTCACCAAGTTTTAGGGCTCTCTCCTCGTCTCCAAATTCACCAACAACACAATGCACACATGAATTTGAATTGGGGGCAAGAAGCCCTTTCATAGGAAAAACCTAGTTTTTTTCCTTGTTCATTATGGGCTCATCGTAGCTCGATTTGATGAACCATCTATACCTTTAGAAAGCTCACATCTAGCTCTATAATGGGACCTCCTTCATTTCTAGTAATTTGAGACTTCATCGGGAAGCCATTTTTTCTATTAGGTTTCACTTTATCACTAATTAAAACTGAATCTCTTCAAATGAGTCGCTTGTACTTTTGCACCACTTTGTAATTGCACTTTTCGACCTATGTGTCAAGTTTCATCATGAGTAATCATTGTTTACTCGTGGTTTCTTGGTCCCATTTAGGCCTCTTCATTATGGCAACATCATTGAGTCATCCTTGTTCGGGCATCAAAGATGAGACACCCTTGTGTCTCATGGAGTTTGTTCACAATCCCATTAAGTACTGTTACAATATATTATCCCCTCCATGCACCACATTCATCTTATCTTTTCCAAATTTGTTCTCCAACTATCTTGATATGTCTTTGAAAAGCCTTCATCTGAGTAATTGACCATCCCCTCTAGAGTTGTATCAAGAAATGCTAGGTCAACCTTGCATATCATCCTCTGATGAGAGAAGTCATAAGTCCACCTTGCGTTCCCTATCATCCTCCTTAGTGTCACTCACTATAATTCATATTACAATGTTCCTCGTGTCTTTGTCGAGGACACCTCATTCCCTTAGTTCTGGTGCCCCCCCCCAGTCGAATTCAACACATTTATTCCAGGACAGTTCATTAGAGTGCGGTGTACCTTGGATCCATATTTTTCATTCTTGGATGCCTTAGATCAAACAAAGGGAACCATCATTTCCCTTTGACTTGATTGTTTCTCGCATGATCGACTCTAGCTCCTTATCACATGATCAAGAAACATACACTTGATGGTCCAACACACCATCAGGTTGTCCCAACCTTCATTGGGTATGTGTGAGATGTTTCAAACCTCATGAGGGGGTGGCCCTTCAGGTAGCCGCCCACATGCCTGATAGTGAGATGTTCATGATCCAACCTTAAATGAAGTTTTGTAGATTTGACTGGCTCAATCTTTTCCGATCGCAAATCCCTCAACATGAGCCCAATTGTCAGATGGTTCATTCAGATATTTAGATCCATTTTTTTTTACAACAACGCTTCTTTGGTTGTGATATCCCCCTCATATTAGCTTAGGGGCATTCAATCCTATGCACTTAGTTTAACAATATTCATTGTATTAATCTTGGCCTCTATATTCTAGGCATATATGTATATGGGACTCTTTGTATCATTGTATTATTTTTTGGCCCATTGATGTCGTTAGACTATGTATCATGTATTATTTTTCTTAGACCCACATTGCTGGGGGCACCATTGTAACATGCCCCCTCCACGTTTACCCAATTTCATCGGTCTGTAAGGGTAAACATAAGACAAAGAGTTACCATGACATGAAACGACCTCCAAGCTTCAGCTATGGATGTGGGGCAGACAAATGAGACTTACTAACCATAAACTAACATCCTAGAGGGCTTATAGGACACTAAGGGGCCAAAGAACCACCCCATGTGACCAAACCCTAAGCCAAGTAACTTTTCAGTGTCCTGGGTCCACCACCACATGCATAAACCTACAAGGGTGAAATTATGGCCCTCCAACCATATGCACAAGCCTACCTGAGTGCGATTGTAACCCAAAATCCTTAGTTCAAAGGGTGTGGTCCCAAGATCTGAGTCACTATTCCAGGCCAACCTCTAGACCACTGCCTAAAACTTCTCGAGACTTTCTGGGATGATAAGTAACTTAATGAAAATGCTAATCATACAAAACTTGAATAAGGACTTGACCTAACCAGGCCTAACCATGACAATCATTTTATAAAACACATGGTAAACATTTAAGCTACAGGTCATGAATGCATATCTAATTATAGGAGTCTGAAACTTACCTAAGAATCAACAAGGTCTAACACCATCTCATAATAGCTTCAATAAAACTTGTTAGCCCATGCATTCATTAACCGTCAAATACTTATCCAATCCTGAACAAGTCATAGCTAGAGTACACTACAAATCAATGCTTATAACCAACATATAATTGACTTATTAACCATGATATAAAAACCATCAAATAATCATAATAACAAGTACAAGTGCTCATAGATCACAATAAGAAAATAACTCTTATTAACTTATGCAAAGAGTAGGTTTTAACCCTATACAAAAATTACGTCCAAATGAATTCTTAAAACAGAAAATATACAATGGCGAGAACATAAAACAAATATACACATACATTTTCCCTTGGATCCCAAAGCCGAGAATACCAAATTGATTTTTCATTATATTCCTTTCAATGTTGCAATACATATATATACATGCCAAAGCATACATAAACCCCAATCCATTTACCCTGGACTAGAACATAATTGTAGTTCTCTTGAATTGATCTACAAATACCATGGAAAAAAACCACTGTGCCCAAAAACCATGCACAAAAACCATGGGTAGGTCCACCCACCATCTTTGGGTCTGCCCCCTAACTATTATTTGGTCTGCACAAAATAAAAAAAATTGGGGGCGCTACCCCAGACCCCATGATATGTGGAAAGAATATAACACACACGCAACATTCTCCCACTTGTTGTTTTCTTTCCACACTAGGGGTCACATGAGAGCTTAGTCATTGGTCCATGATTGCAATGCCCATTGTTTCTCTACACCAAGAAAACTTCTAAGTGCTCACATACTTTGTCAATGCATCCGCAACATTCTTCAGAGTGTCCACCTTTACCATCACCACCTTTCTATCTTCAACCATATTCCTCACAAAGTGATATTGAACATCAATGTGTTTTGTCTTTGAATAATAAGTAGGGTTTTTTTCCAAGACAATTTCACTTTGGCTGTCACAATCTATCCTTATAGCTCATTGTACCAACCCCATAATTGAACACAATCTTTGCAACCAAAATGCTTCCTTACCTGCATGAGTGTATGCCATGTATTTAACGTCTGTAGTTGACAGTGCCATTACAAAATGTCTCTTTCTCATCCAACTGACTGCTCCTCCAAATAGGTTAAACACATACCCACTTGTAGATCTTTTCTGATCTAGATCTCTAGTCTAATCTAATCAACAAAGCCATGAATGTCCAAAAATCTTTCCAATCCTGGTCTTCCTTGATAATGCAGACCATAATCACTAGTGCCACACAAATACTTGAAATATTGCTTCACTGTTGTCCATTTCTCCTTCCCTGGTTTTCACATAAACCTTGTCAATACTGCCATTGCATGTGCAAGGTTTAGCCTTGTGCAAACCATTTCATACATTGGTCTACCAATTGCACTTGCACATGGAACACGAGACATGTCCTCTTCCTCTTATTGTGCGTTGGTACATTGTTCAACAAATAAATTTACACCTATAGGAATATGAACCTTGACTGGTTTACTATCTTGCATAGTAAACCTATGCAATATTGTCTCGACATACTTTTTTTGGTTTAACTAGAGCTTCCTCTTTGCTCAATTTTGTTTAATTTCCATGCCCAAAATATAGTTTGTAGTACCAAGATCCTTCATGTCAAATTTGGAGGACAATTAGGTCTTCAAATCTTGGATAATTTCTTGATCATTTCCAATCAACAACATATCATCCACATACAAGACCAAATAAATAACGCGGTCAAAATTGATTTAAAATACACAAAATGATATGATTTTCTCTCGGTGAAGCCAAGTCCTTGTATATATGTATCAATTTTTTGATACCACATCCTTGGTGACTGCTTTAATCCATACAAAGACTTTTTTAACATACATACCGGTTCTTTCTTACCCTTCACTTCAAATCCTTCTAGTTGTTTCATATAGATCTCTTCTTCCATGTCCCTGTGAATAAATGTTGTCTTCACATCCATTTGTTCTACCTCAAAATCAAAAGAAGCAACAATAGAGAAAAGTAATCTAATAAAAGCTAACTTGGAAACAAGAGAAAAAATATCACCAAAATCAATTCCCGGCACCTGAGAATAACCTTTTTCTACCAACTGAGCTTTGTATTTTTCCACCTTGATTTCTTCATTCATATTCTTCTTAAACACCCATTTGTTTCCAATGGTTTCCTTCCCACCGACAACTCCACTAGATCCCAAGCCTCATTTTTGTCCAAGGATGCCATTGCTTCAACCATGGCCTCCTTCCACATTTTTCCATCCTTTGAATCCAATGCCTCTTTGACAGTTCTACGATCATCATAAGTAATAGATAAAGAAAAATTTGAACAAAAAGCAGATGGATTATACCTCTCTGGCTGCTCTCTCTCTCAAACTGATTTCCTCAAAACTGGAGTGTGCAATTCTTACTCTTCTAATTCTTGTTCTGTTGTAGAGTTTGATTCTTCCTCCTTCAGCTCAAACTCTATCTTCTTAGGCTCCTTTGATAGGACTTCATGTTTAATAACATCTTTAACCTCTCTAAACACCACATCTCAACTATACACAACCTTCCTTGTTTTTAGGTTCTAAATCTTATAACCTTTTAAACCATCCTTATACCCAATAAAGATGCTCCTTTCATATTTACTATCCAACTTGGTTCATTCCCCCTTTGGAACATGTATATATGCATTACAACCAAATACCTTAAGATGTGAGAGAAAGGGTTTCTTACCAGTCCATACCTCATGTTGAGTCTTGTCCTCCAATGCTGATGAAAGTGATTTGTTAAAAAGGTAACATGCAATATCCACTACCTCTGCTAAAAAATCTTGTCCTAACTTGGCACCACTGAGCATGCTTCTTGTATTTTCCATCAATGTCCTGTTCATTATTTTTGTAACTCCATTTTACTAAAGTGTGTATAGAGTAGTCTTGTACCATTCTATACCACACTTCTTACATAACTCTTCAAATTCCTTCTTACAAAACTCTCCACCATTATTAGTCCTCAACACCTTAATATTCTTCTCTGTTTGATTTTCCACCAGAGCCTTAAATTCTCTAAACCTCTCAAAGACTTCAGATTTCTTCCTGAGAAAATATATCCATGTATTCCTCAAGAATTATTCTATAAATGAGATATAGTACATAGAATTACCAAGTGATGGAACTGACACGGGTCCCAACACATCATTGTGTATAAGATCTAATATCCCTTTCTCCTTCTTAACACCAGAGGGGAAACTCACTCGATTCTTCTTCCCATATACAAAATGTTCATAGAAATATAAATATAAAGAGAAATTAGACATACCTTCTACCATATTATTACCATGCAGTATATAAAGGCCCTCCTCTCCAATATGTCCATGTCTTTGATACACAACATAACCTTTTATCTAGAGACCACTAGATTTTCTGCTCCACTTTCAAGAACCATAGAGTTGTTGCACCCATCAATAAAAGTGTTACCCATAAGCTTGTAGAGACTTCCAATCCAAATCCCCATCACCAATACTCGTGCTCCACGAATCATCTTGTAGGTATATTTCTTGAACATTGATTTTACACATGAACCATCCATCTTGATTACATAAATCATATTTCTAGCCAATGCCGAAATATATAGAACACCAAGAAGTGTTATAATCCTTCCACCTTACAACTTCAACTTGAATTTTCTGCATCCCATATTCTAGACTTCCTATTATCCCCTAGGAAGACATCACCACCATCTTATTTCTCATACTTGCAGAACCACTCCCTATGAGGATTGAAGTGAAAGGGTGCACCTGAGTCAATCAACCATGCCTCATGATCTACGTGTGTACTTGAAGAAGAAGCCAAGTAAACATCCCCACCTTCATCTGAGGTGGTTTTCGCTTATGCAGAAGGAGTATAATCAAATCCATTTCCTTTCTAAGTAGTTTTAGAGTTACAATGCTTTTTGTAGTGCCCTTCTTTTCCACATTTACAACATACCTTTATAGGTTTTCCTAGATATTTATATCTCCCTCTAGATTTAGATCTCCCACTCGTGGACTTATTTCTATTTCTGTTCTTCAACCATCGTCTTACAAATAAGGTGTCTCCATTATGGCTCTCCATATTTTTCTATCCCATCTCCTTTGATAATACGGATGAGACTATTTCATCAAACTTCAAGGTAGTTGTATTGCTACCTATAACAACAACCATACCATCCCACGAATCTTGTAGAGAACACAACAAGCTGATGCACTTATCTTCATCTAAAATTTTAATATCAACATATAACAACTGATTTACCACATTATTGAAGGAATTTACATGCTCTGTAACTGAGTCTCCATCCTTCATACTTAGGTTATACAACTTTTTGCGCAAGAACAATTTGTTCACTGGAGTCTTAGATTGATACAAAGTCTCTAACTTGTCCAACAAAGCCTTTGCTATGGCTTCCCCTGATACATTCAACAATACTGAATTTGTGAGACACAATTGTATTGTGGTATTTGCCTTTTGATCTAACTTCGTCCAGTCAACATTCATATTGGTGTCGTATCTAGATCTACAACTATCCATTGATTGCTATCCACCAACATATCATCCATCTTGAGCTTCCATAGCTCAAAAATTTGTCTATTGAATTTCTCGATCTCCATATTTCCACTATTCACCATCTTCTTTCACTGGAAGAATTGATCCCAAAGATCTTCCACTGTAACAGGGTCTACCACAGGCCTGAGAAAAACCCATGAGCAACAAAGGCATTCCCTTGAAGTTGAAACAACTTTGATACCAGATGTAGGTTTTAACCCTGTACAAAAATTATCTGCAAATGAATTCTTAAAACAAAAAATATACAATGGCGAGAACATAAAACAAATATACACAAACATTTTCACCTAGATCCCAAAACTAGGAATACCATATTGCTTTTTTCATTATATTCCTTTCAATGTTA